>JAKRZM010001286.1:644971-767647 GCA_036379175.1 Heliconius cydno galanthus | reverse complement strand
GAACTGTTCGACCTGTTACCTGCCGCCGAATTTTCCAACCGCACAGTACGTCACAAACTTAAATACCATCCACACCACCTGGATACGTGGCACTCCACTACTGTGCGGTTTCGTAGAAATTTCCTTCCACGCGCCACCGAACAGTGGAATAGCCTACTCGCGGCAGTGTTTCCAGGTCGGTACGATATGGGTACCTTCAAGAAGCGCGTCTATCTCCACCTCAAAGGCCGGCAACGCACCTGTAGCTCCCCCGGTGCTGCACGGGGTCGTGGGCGGCGGTGATCATCATCAGGTGACCCGAACGCTCGTTTGCCTTGTCCTTTTTCCATAAAAAAAAAAAAAATACTAAATAAATATATTCTTTTATTTCATAATCACTAACCAATAAATATTGATAGGTAAAAATAAATTAAATATTTAGGTATTAAATATTTTGATAGGTAAAATTAAATATGGTGAAGTTCGCATCTTGTTGGGACATCTTTTGTCAAATACAAATACAAAGTGTGTTTCAATTTAAGACTAAATATTCAGTATTTCAATATACATTCATATATACATACTATCTACAGAAATATTGAAATTAGCACGTTTTGTTTACTATATAAGGCTACAGTAGCCGTTCCACTCTATCATTCAATGTCTCAATGTCTCGATATTTTAGTTATACAATATTACAGTTCAATTCTATTCAAATTCAAAATATTCTTTGTTCAAATAGACAAATAAGAAATATTGTAAGCACTTTTATATATAAAAAAAATAACGCTACCATCGCTTTGGAAGGCAATTCTGCTGAAAAGAACCGGCAAGCATGAAGAAATTTAACAGTTGCTCTTTTCAATGTCAATGGTATACCTAATTTAATTATTACATATACTGGCAGCTATCCTGCATGACATTCAATAGATATTAATTTCATACATGTTTATCCTCTAAATATTCTTGAACAGTGTAATAGGCTTTACTTGTTAGTATTGTTTTTGCAGATAATTTAAATTTGTAGTTACAAACTTAGAATACACTGTGGAATATGGTATATAATTATGTAAATATTTATTGAACCACCTATCAATTGAAAGGTTTTGCGGTTTGATAATTCGATAACCATATCCGAGTTTAATTGGGTCAGTTAAATTATCCCCAACCATTTGCCATTCTGCCAACTTCTAATCACATTTCTAGGCGCGTGTCAACACTGTTCCTCTTCATAATAGAATGGTTGTAGTTATGTAATTAAAACTATAAACATGGACCTAAAATCTTAGATACAAATTTGATTACATTTGAATTTGTATCGAAGCTCCCCAGTATTTGATATAAAATTTTGATCCTTTAACTATTATATGAGTTTCTAGGAAAAGTGGAGAAGTTTTTAATTATGATTCGGACCAAATTGCTGTTTTAATCTGATTAGATAATGTGGTACAAAAATATGGTAAGATATTTCAAAGTGGTTCTCTCGTAAATCTATAAGTAACTACAGTGTAGTGTAGTAAGAAAGAAACAGGTGATAAAACACTCTGTTTCATACTATTCTAGCGACCCTCTAATGACTCCACCCGATTAAACGTATTATTATAGCTGAAATATTTAGAATCTTTGCTATATTATTAGTATAAGCTATATTATTAGCTTACACGTGAAATAGGAAAAAATATAACAATATTAAATTTCTAATGACATCTAGAACTGAAAAAAAAACGTCCGGGTCCACTAGTTAAGGAATAAAGACAAGACGTTATGTTTTCAAACGCAACAATGAGAGTAAGTTGGATTATATTTGAATTAAAACAAAGGAAAATAGGAATAGGCCCCTTGTTTTTGTGTTGATTCAGAAATGATAAGGATAAGGGAGTCAATCTAAAGTTCGAAAGTAATTAAATCCTGGGTGAAAAGCTTTGGCAACTCCTATTTACAATTTATTGGTATTACAAAGAAGAATTTCGTGTTTATTATTATTTAGGTATTAGTGTAAAAAGAATCGACTCAGAATTGTACGTACTATTATTTAGTTTGTTTGTTTTTGTTATTTGTCATCTATTACGTTACATACACGTTGCCATGGCAACGCGTATTGTACGCGTCAATTTGTCCTCTGTTATTTATAGTTTGTTAAGTTTGGAATATTTATCTACTAAAATATTTATTTAAAATATTTGACTATAACATAAAATATATAAGGAAAATAGGAGTGAATGATGTCCCACATCCCTACTAAACTACGCAGCGGAGTTGACAAGTAAATAATGATAATAAACAATAGCTAACTAATATAGGAATATTGTGCATCGGGCGGCCACTGCCATACGTCTATACCAAAACCGCACTAGGAAATAAAGCATTAAAGCGAGCGTATTCCAAGCCCTGTCCGGCCATTATTCTTGAACAGCCGAGCGGAACGCTGACCGAATTATTTTGACATGTCCGATATGACCCAGTAGTTGGAATTCGTTGTAGAGAGGTTATTGCGGTTTTCGTTTTGTTTTTGTATGCTAAATTTTATCTAAAACTGGCTTAGCTATAGAAAAATACTAATTATGTGTGGGAATTTTAGTATCATTACAACAAAGAGGGGGAAGTCCTTAGAATACATAATATACCTACTCGTCATCGCCCGCAACTTTAAAAGTAAAATATGAAGCCTATTTTTTTCCTAGTTCCTGTAGGTGTTTCAAGAAATTCTCATTTTGCACCCAACATACCTACACGCCAAATAACCATTTTGGTTGATCTGTGAATTGTCTGTCAGTCTCTTAGTAACAGGAGAATTTTAGAAATTAAATATTTTTCTGAGACAAACATAGTATATATAAGCAATATAAGTAAAGATCGATAACTCAATATATTTGGTAGGTATAGCTTAATTAGTACAAATCAATAACTTATTAAATCAAAATTGTCAAGCCACAGGACTGGTAAGCGAAGATATGACGACGTGTTTCAACGCTCTGTCCCCTGTGCTGACTCTCCTATATTTGGAAAAGAGTGAAGCTGAAGAATTAAAAAAACTAAACACCTCTACTAAATAATTTTCCATATGTGACCAGCCAACGTTAATCTACAAGATAATATGTTTTATAATAGCTGTCAATTCTCCAAGCTCGATACAGCATTACAAAATGGCGCGACGCACCGTCCAGCCATTAGTTCTAGTCTCAGAGTGACAGGAGCAGCCCCGTAGCGTCGCGGGGGACCCGTAAATCCGATAGCAATTAGTATTCATGCAGTGGAATAGACTTGGTTCCTGCGTTTGATGTACGGAGATGCATGTATATCACATGCAGGCTGAGGTATACTAAAAACTAAGTACTACATTATTATTTCGAAGTGGTTTGTATAATATTTATTATGTTTTTTCTTTGAAATAGATTTATTAAGGCTATAAAGCTCAATAATAGCAATAAGCAAAAATTATAAACGTAAAAAAAGATATATATTTTTTCATCCAATCTAATGGTAAATTTACTGCATGAAATAGTTGTTATTAATTGAGATCCAGTCATATATTAGAATAAAAGTGACAACCACAAGACCACCATTAAGAAAGAGAAAAGTAACATTTTAATTGTAACATTTTTTTTATCAATAACAAAATAAAAAAATCTATTTAAGTCCAGGAAACGTGAAAGAAAAAATCTAGTACAAAAGCTCCACCGATAAAGACAGACAGAGTGAGTGCAAAATACGTAACCTAAAGGCGTATTTTCCCATTCTTAGATTCATTCATGCGCGAGACCGGTGTCACGTCACACAATCGCGCTCCACCCGAGGCCTGCCATTACTCTACGTCAGTCCGCTGCCACTATTCATATATTTTACTTTTGCTTCTGTCAGTTAGACATTTGATGAGTATATTTTATTTATTTTGTTCATAAGATTGATTTAAATGACAAATACTATTGTAATCCACTTGTCAAGTTACTTTAAGTAATGTTTATAGATTTGATGTTCATGGATGGAGAAAAAAAAAATAAAGTAATGAAAGTTATGGGCTTAAACTTAATTACTTAGTTGTTAGTTCAATTATTTGAAGCTTTGATTTAACGACATAATAAAAGAGACACTAAAATACAATTAAACATTAAAAATTTACAGTCCTGAAACACCTCGAAATTAAAAAAGATACTCAAATAAACGTATCTACAATAGATACAAAGTCCATGTTACAATTCAAATATAGCGAATTTAACATCACATAAACGAAAAGAAACCACTTGAAAAAAAAAAGTAAATAAAGAAATAACAAATACGAATGTAAATAGTATTTTAATTTTAAAATTGATAGCTCCCAACAGAGAATAGCGCGCTTTGTATGGCGAGGATCACAATTCTTTGAATGACGTGACTTCAAACGTAGCTCGAGTGCGATGCTACGAAAAATGTTGTGAAATTATATAGGTACATCTACGTAGTAACTGACGTGGAGAATAATAAAAATGTTTACATTTTACTATTCGTTTTTGATCCGTTGCAGTCACTGGCTTTAATAAAAAAGGATTTTTGATATCTAGTAGGTTGTTTTTTTTAAATGTCGCTGAGTTTTTTTTTTTAATTTGAGTTATTTAGTGCTATTGACTCGTAGTGCAGGGATACTAGCATTCTATTGTTAACTCGATCGTTTATGAGTGCAAATCCCACTCGAGGAAATGAAATAATTTAATATTTTCATTTCCATGAAACCAAAGTAATAGGATCACTTTGACATCCATCCGTAAGGGTTCCGTTGTTACCTTTTAAGGTACGGAACCCTGAAAATGAAAAATGGAGTGACAGTTTCTCCTACCAAACTAAATGTGTAAGGCATGTAAAAATTAAAGAAAATAATATACAAAGTGCAAATTCAACAACACCCCAGTAAGCTCTACATGTCGTAAATGAAAAGTCCCAAAATACGATTCATCACAAAGCGCCCGACTGAAAACTATCGCTTTGTACATAGAACGTGTATTACGAACGTTATTTGATTTCTGGCTGACATAAAAACTTGCTAACCAATAAAGTTGCTGCTATCGACTTTTGTGATTTTCAATATTTTTGCCATATATATGAAACTAGTACTAGGAACTAGTTGTACGTTCGAATTGGACGACGTCTGGTTGTAAACGCAATGGTTGTGGGTTTGATCCCCACTCGAGAAAATGAAATATTTATTTAAAATTTATATTTTCATTTCTTCGCCCTGGTATTGAGGTAAATCGCGGCGTTGAGTTCCGCCACTCAACACACAATTAAACATGTTAACACTAAGTTCCCTTTGCCTACAAAAACATTTTTAAACAAAAATATTTTATACAATAAAAGTGATTCAATATTGATGAAACATCAATATTTCATATAAAAACATTCACATATTTCATATCTCTACATCAACTAATTACCAACTGCAACTGACTACATACTCTACTAAAATATGAGCATACTCAAAAATATCAGATTTAAAATAAATATTTGCTATATAGTAATTAAGCGATTCCAGCTTCAACTACAAGCTTTGGTAATTTAATTACGCGGCGAAATCTAAACTCAATATGTACGCAGTATTTAATTAAATGACTAACGTCTATCCTGACACGTCAAGTGTACTACGAAATTTAATTAAACTATAGATAGACAATAAAAGAATTACTGTTTGGGTTGCGGGTTGTTCGTGTAATTAAATTGTATTCGTTAACAAAATTATTTCTTATTAATTCTAAATATAATCACTAAATTGCAAAATTTTTGTATAAATAAATAAATTAATATTTTAGTATTTAGCCAGGTAAAGAAAGCTCAGTAATATATCGTTACTCCGATTACACCTGTCTACCAATTTAGATATGTAACTTTTCAAACCATTTTTTAGACGAAACTCTGTAACTGCATCAATCGCGTGAATTTAGTTTCATATATTTTATGAAATCCGATGTTTCGAATATTTTGTAAGTTTTTAGTAGTCCGTGATCACGGATACACTGAGGTGATATCTGTTAGACAGTTCACATAATTTTAAAATCAAATTACTGCCAACAACATCTTAATTGCCTCGCGTACTGCTTCGGATTCTTACAGAATGAGCTGACTAAATTTTGCGCCCTGGTCCTGGTGTGGTGGTGTGGTGAGTTTGTCACTTACAAAAGTTTTTATAGATACTAGGTGGTAGAAAGTTTCAACCGTCTTCTCTATAAGAATATATGAACAAACCTAATGAAAACAACGGTGTAGACAAGACGTCTTATAGCTCGCTGAGTCTCACTCCTTTTACCGTTTTGTTTTCTTTTACTTGTTTAATTCTTGTATTTGTATTATTTTAAATTGTATTAGTATATTCATAAAACGGTAATAAAGTTATTTTGAATTTGAAAAAAAAATGGTTGGGTTTATTCGCTGTATTTACAGTCACGTTTACAGTTACACACTGTCCTCTTACATTGTTATATAAATGTGTACATGACGACGTTAAGCTTATAATGTATACTATATTACCAGTTTCATCAAAATAATAAAAATATTACAAATTAAGTTACAAAGTTCACAAAAAGTAAAGTTTCTGTCACCAAGCATCTAATATGGCGAATGAAGTTAAAGGGAAAAAATACTAGTACGTGCACGATACGGTAGAGGTGGAGTCCCCCGCCTACATACGCCTACATAGGTATAACAAAACAAACGTTAAATTTTTACCATTGAAAAAGTTTCATAATATTCATTTGACGGCGGGACTCGTGGTTTTATGTTCAAATCCAGCTAAGTTTTAAACCGATTTCTTGCTCTATCGTTTACATGAAGGTAGTATTAAAATATTCTGTTATTAATTTTTAGTATAACTTTAAGGCCTGTTGAGTAGCAGCATCCAACGCCACGCTTTGTCTTATCGTAGCTAAAAAAATAAAAATAATTTGAAAAGAAAAAAAAATCCGGAATAGTATTTATTTATAATAGCCATATGATAGCCATAGTGTTAAGACATTCAGTTCCCCACTTTTCGCCGAACTCTGGAGGTATTGCGTGATGAGTGGCGGGATTTAACGCCGCGCTTTGCCTCGACATTACACCGAAGAAATGAATATATATATTGATTTCCTCAAATGGAATCGAATCCACAACCAGTCGCGTTTACAGTCATACTTGTGCCCTTGCGCCAGACTGTCACTTAATTTGTCATCCTGTCGTACAAAAACCCCAGTCAGGCCCTATGAAGTCGCAAGTTTCATCACCACGACTGACAGGACCATGTGACATGTAACGTTTTACTTAGCATTGCTTTTGAACGCACCTAATAGTAATATTAAACGCTACAGGCAAATAAAAGCTCGCTAGAAGCACAAAGTGATGATTAGAGGGATGACTACACAACATTTGACGTAAAAGTGTTGTTCATTCTCTCTTTTTCTCTCAATACAACTTTTAATTTGGATGGAAGATAGAGAACGGAGTGTTTTAATACTTGTCTCCGGATAGGCGGAGTATCCGCTCTGCTATGCAAGTAAAAACGTGAAACCGCTACTAAATACATTTTATATACACTCACTCAAACAATTTTTTGAAATATAATCCAGAAAGTTACAAAATTAATGTCACATGGAGGATTCACAGATGTTTTGTTTAAGTAATTATTTAAGTCAATTATATTTCTTTCTTTAACCTTGTTTTTTTCACCGTGCGCTATATATAGTCATAGTAGTAGGTAGGCAATGGGAACCTAATATTAATGCACTCCATTTTCCAAGTTTTCGAGACTGAATGTCAAATGGCGGAACTGAACGCTGCGCTCTATCTAATTACAATAGCGACGATATAATAAATTCCCTCTGATAGAGAGGTATGTTATTAAGGACAAAAATATTTTCCTTTTTTTTGAAATACTTAAACATTTCAATAAGATTTTAATTTAACAAGTAGAACATCCAAAGGAATAAAAGAAAAATTAAATTACCATGAACAAAATTAAGCTTCTTAAAAACTGAGAATTTCTGTTGAATGCTGAAAGGATTTGTTTCTTAAATTATGTGTACATATTTTTTTATTGTGGTTGATAAGAAGTTTCAAGTGATTTCTCTTTTTTTGTTATTTGTAATATAAATGAAAAGTAGCCTAGCGTTTGTTGGTATACATGACTGTTATAAGTTCGATTTCCACGAATGAGTTATTAGTACAAATAAGTTATTTTTATTTCCTTACTCTGGTAACAAGATAAACTGCGGCGGTGACTATCGCCACTTAACACGAAAATTTCTTCATTCTAGGGAACAGAATATCTTAAATTTAGGTTCCTTTTGCCTACCATGGCATTCAACACGCAATGGCTCAGAATTTGGTAGGAAAGGGGGAACGGTCTATAATAGATAGTCTATAGAGAATGGAGTGTATTAACACTAGGTTCCCTCTGCCAACGTTGCCGTGTATGGGATACAGCGCAAAGATAAAAAATCCTATTAAAAGATATCTGTCAAAGGAATCCGGACAAAACGCTTAAATATGCGGTTGAAGTGTACAAACTAAATATGCAATTATTACACTGTAACAAAGGCGACGACTCTCGAGGGGATGGAGGCCGACTAAATTATCTTATTACGTAGCTTTTGAATTTCGTATAGGAATAGAGTATCTTCTCTATGGGTTTGTTAGAGACTGATGTATGTACATATGTCTATATAATGACATGGATTGAATAAATAACTGTAATATTAAAATATTAAAAAACCTGTGAAATTGAGAACAATTATGGCGCAGGGGTACCAGCGTACATTACTTAAATCAAAGCAAATTGGAATATATACATTCAAATGATATTTAAGGAGTTTTTTGTCTAACCTCAGCTTCGGGAGACCTCTGTTGACCTTCGAAAACACAGTATCAAAAATATTGGAGGAAGGTCACATAAAAAGCATGAGGACCCCCTGAAGGACATGTGTGAAGAGGTTGATGACTCCGTTCTCTCTGACTAACCCGCTAGGGATACAGCGTGAAGCCAAGTTAAGTTATCATATCTAAATGTTATTAAAAAAATAAACATCAAGTAAACTCACGCCCTTAACTAGTTCAGAAATATTTTTTGAATCATCAGATTTTTCTTGGCCATTTTCCTTGACGGAATTACGCTCATTATTAAAGAAAACTGAGTTCGCATTTTACTGAGAAAGAATTGTTTATAAATTTATTGTGAATTAAATGGTTATTACGACCAAATTAATTTTCTATTAAGACGAGGAAAATTGCTTGATAAATATTATATGTATGTAATTATCTTTAAAGCGATTTTCTTAGTATTTTAATTATAAGTTAATAGCGTGCGTCTATTAACTTGGTGAGGAATGTACAGGACAACACAGTAACTCTATTTTTGATGCTTTAGTCAGGATACCTACTTTGTGCCTTCGTATTTATGAAACTTTGATATAATTTCTATTATTTTTTTTATAATAATTATCTCCCCAAAACAGAGACACACAGAGTGGCGAACATAATCGTTCATCTAAATTATTTTAATCTAAATCTAAATTATTTTAAATATAAACAAAAAGCATTCTTTTAACTGTAAATTGCGAAATCTCAAGACCGGATCATAACACCATCACAAAGAGAAGGACTAGTTATATCTTACTTCAGCTTTACATAGAGTATGTAGAGAGAACATAGTGTCCAGACATTCCATTCTCAGCTTTAGCACGACGTGTTGATTGTTGGAACTC
The DNA here is from genome assembly GCA_036379175.1 of Heliconius cydno galanthus. Taxonomy (NCBI): domain Eukaryota; kingdom Metazoa; phylum Arthropoda; class Insecta; order Lepidoptera; family Nymphalidae; genus Heliconius; species Heliconius cydno. Next base: position 757,973 of record JAKRZM010001286.1, on the reverse strand, counting down.
AACGCCGCGCTTAGACTTTGTCAGAATGAGGAAATGAAAATTCCTTGCCCCAATGAGAATCGAACCTATTGCACTACATTGCCGTTAGTAATGTATCTCAAATATTCTAATATATCACATAGGCATACTTCTAGAGCCCTGATGAGAATATTTCATTTCGACCCACTTCATGGACGCTCTAGTTATTCCATATTAATGAAACCCTGTAAGCGTTCCGAGTAATAAAGTAAGATTAGACTCATTGTAGAGCGCGATATTGCCTCAGCTCGTCGCTACGGAATATTGTATGGGGATTGTACTATGTAGCTTTACGTTATACATAGTATCTAATATAGAGATAATGGTAAACGAAATGGTGGTAGGTTCGATTCCCATGGGGGGGGAATAATTATATTTTTTTCCTTTCTCTCGTCACGAAATGTTGCATGTTGACAAAACTTAACGCCTTGTTTTCTCGGGTGAAATGGAAATAATGCATAATTTCTATGAATATTCATTAATTCATTAATTTAATATTAAATGATGATTAAAACATATTATGTAAATAAATAGCCAAAGTACAGAGATTATCCAATTGAAACGAGCTGCAGCTTTACGTGAATAAACCAATAACAGGAAACGGTACATTGCTTTTATCGGTACTATGTATGTTGTATTGTCCAAACGGAAAATCCCTTATATAAAAATTTTATTTAATAAAAATATATAAGATTGGAAATCAGTGTTAAATCAGTAAACAAAGGAGTAAAAAGTGAGAAAGACGAAGATAATTTCTTCATCGGCGAGTTTCAATTAGTTTTTGTTAAATTAACACTGTATCCGATCATAACAGGGTGGGCAGAAGGAACTAATGTTAAGATACTCCGTTCCCCATTAGGACAGTTCTGTTCTATATTATTAAATATTGTAGGATATTTTTTGCTGATATATATTTTATTAAAGTGAATACTGCATTATTAAAATACCCTCGTGGATTTTAATAATAATTATTAGATTATAGCGTAGCGTTTGAATTCGATTCTTAATCGGGAGAATAAATAATTTTCATTATCAAACCAGGTAAAGCGCGACGTTTAGTTCCGCCACTCATCACATAATGTCTTAAAAATTGTATAGCCCAAAAACAAGTGTAAATAATAGGAAAGGGAAAAAAAATATTATTGGAATAAATTGTTCCTTCTTGATATAAATGATAAAGCGTGAAGCTGCTTCTAAGATTTCATTCAATCTAGTAAAAAATAAGTAACAATACAAAGTAGGTACAAAGTAAGATCTACAAGAATTTCAAGTGATCTTTCACTAGTAATTCACCAACTATTGTAGCTCTTTGTTATATTAAACATTCGACAAACCACACATGAACTATTCCTCACGCCAAATTTGTCCAATAAATACCATAATTACAATTCACTCATACATTCACCAATATTACGTCACATACAAAAGGCTAGGGTATATAGCGACACGTACATACATACATACATAGGTATATGCTATATACCTGCTGGCCGGACGCCAGCTCGCTCCAGCATAAAGGCCATTACCTACGTACTATTGTCACTAATTGCTTCACTGTACGGATATTAAAATATTTGCGCTACAACCGCCTATAAATGACAACGGTTGCATAAATCAAGTATGTGCGTGGGGTTTTGTATTTTGTGAATATTATGGATATTATGATCGTAGTGCATTGATAAGAGAGGATTAAATGCGGCGTTTAGTTCCGTCATTAGTCACGGAACGTCTCAAAATGCTCTAGAGCTTCACGTTCTATCTTCGGTTCATACTTCATGGTATATCCCGCAATAACAGGTGGTGGAGTCTAATGTAGTGTCTTGACTTACCGTCTTGACTCTAACGGAAGTGGGGAAATGGAAATAATTCGTTACGCCACTTGAAAATCAACTGATGGAAAGATGGTATTTTTTAAACTAGGTCTTAAAATCTATGGATTCAATTTTACTATTAAATATTTGCATTTATAAGAGAGAAATTTTACTTTGTCTTGGGCTCTGTCAGCTTATACACTCCAGTAAATATTTGGAACGGGGAGAACAGATGGACATATTTATCGAAAACGTGAAAACTAATATTTTGACAATATTAATATTAATGTTACAAAATTTTAAACTTTCGTAAAAAGCTCTACTAACCGAAACAGTGATATCAACTGAAGTTGTTTCACTATTTAAAAATAATAATCTCATGTGAAACCAGTTTTTTTCATAAACGTTCAGCTTCAGCTAAGCGCCTTTTATTATTTAATCTTCAAATGTCGTACAAAAAATGGAAAAATAGTAAAAAAAATTATACTGACAAAAATTATGAAACTCTAATTGCTTTAGAGTGCGTTTTTGAGTGCAGGCATTCTGACAGTTGCAAAAAGTGTTTAACGAATAGACGAATAAAACAATAAATAACTTACATTTTACCTTTCTGCTAGCAGCTACAAAACACGGCGTTAAGTTTCGCCACTCAACGAGCAGGAAGAATTAGGTGGTAAGTGGGGAACGGTATGTCTTAAAACCAAATTCCTTCTGCCTACCCGGCTATGCGGGAAAAAAGTGAAGCTGCATTTTTAAAATAAAAGAACTGCAATAAAGAATGCACGCAAGAATTAGGCCACGCTACAGTCCCATGTTTAATCCAAGAATTTTGAATTTTTACGCTTTTGTTGCACTTTTTTGTTATAGCGGTAATGTGTTTAAATAGTTAGCATGCATGGTATGTGTTTTTTTTTTGTTATATTTATATTTTTTTTACTGGCTTCGCATGTCTGACTTTAAACACGAAGCGACGATGTGGGTTCGATTCCCTCTCTGATGTACGTCATATTTTATTTTACTTGCTCTACTGAGGAGATTTTTTAATTTATGTGCAGTAAAGGATATATAAAAAAGTGCGGCGTTAAGTTCCACTACTCAATACACAATATCAAAAAGACGGGGCGATGCGTGTGGAACAGAGTGTCTTTAACAATAGGTTCCCTCTGCCTAACATTTTTGGCGGCAAATATATGAAACTGCTTTTTATCAATGTTATTGAATAGAGCATATAAACTTCTTGAAACATCGTAAAAGCGATTTCGATTTTATTTTACATTAATTCATATACAGTAAATTTCTATAAATATTAATAAATAACACTGTTTACATTGCATTATGAATACGAAGCGGCTCGCTTATATTTATTTTTGGGGCTGGTCGCGTAAAACAATCAGCGTAGCGAAATTGGGACACTTTTTTCGTATAAAACAATACAAAAGATATCCAATTTAATTCCGTATTTCAATTCCATTGTTTGACCAGTTAATATGAAAGTTGGAGTCGTGTAAAAACAGGCGAGAAACCGCTGGAATATCAATGCGTGGACACGGACGCAGCTAAATTAGCCACTTTTTTATTTGAGCACAGTAAAATATTTGCTTAAGCGCCTTATAACTTAAATTTCCAGGTGTTGATAGGCAGATATTTTTAAAAATTTTTTTTTAGCTTCACGCTGTACCCCGTATACAGCAGAGTAGACAAAGAGGGAAGGAAAGTGTTAAAGGTCTACGTTCCCCATTGGCTCAAAGAGGGTGAATTTCATTTTTTCTGGTCACGTATTTCGAGTAATCCTCTCTTAGTGCTCCCCCAAAACCTCTGACCCGCACCACCCGCCAAAAAGGAAGAGTTTTATATATACATATATTATATTAATTACGTTTTAAACAAGATACTACCTTAACACCTCGAAAAAGAAGGAGTGGACTGGTTTGAGTCCTAAACGTTAGGGATCGTCGGGATAAAGCTATAACAGTTACCGTGATCCCAGTGCCGTTGTAGACATTACCACAGAGCCTCACAGCTTATATAACTTGTAAAGCGTGTTAGCTAAGTGTGAAATTAACAAGAATTAAAGCAAGTACACAATTAATATTGCTAAGTAATTTATTTATCTCAACGTAGTTTGAAATATAAAAGTCAACATTGACTTACTGCACTACATAGTACATGAAGAATTGAATTTAGCCACTAAACCAGAAAATGGAGGATAGAAGTGTCTTAATGGGAACGGAGTATCTTAGCTCTAGGTTTCCAGATTATTAAAAGCAATTGAGCGGGAAGTACTTTTCTAAGATATTTCTTTAGAATAACACTTTAAAAATTTCTAATAAATATCATTATCTCTAGGCATTTGGTATCATTTGCTAATTCGACAAACCTTGACATTAACCTATGACTTAGTGGTCAGAGCGCTTGGACGGGATCCAAAAGATATATCGTGGGTTCAAACTCCGCTATGTTCAAATTCTTATACGCTTTCTAAAAAAGTATTTTTTTCCTAAGTGCATATTATAAATATCACTAGATTATCACTTAAAAATACTAAAAATACATAAAAACTTTTGTATGGAAAATCAATTTGTGTTTTATCAATTGGAGCCGAGCAATTCAGATGTCTACATACGTGTTAAAGCTATGGTCATATGGATATATGTATGTATATGTCACTATATATTCGATGTTACAAAGCAGAGCCTACTATTGATTTCATTGTAGCGAGTTGAATTAAAAATGGACAAAGGAATATTTTTGCAAATAATAAAAGAAGCAGCTTCATATATTTTCCACAAAATTTACGAATGGCGTTTTAGTGACAGAACTTAACGCCGCGTTTCATCTGTTACAACTATTACTTTGTCAATATTTATGGTATATTAAATAAATAAAGGCTAGTCGTTATGCAGAGGCACAATGTGTGACTATAAACGCGACCGGTTATGGGTTCTATCTCCATTAGAGAAAATATTTGCTTAAATTTATATTTTCGTTTCGTCGTCCTGGTGTCGTGGCAAAGTGCGGCGTTGAGTTCTGCTACTCAACCCGCAATGCCTCCGGAATTCAACGGAATGGGACGGAGAGTCTCAACACTAGGTTCCCTCTGCCTACTTTGCTGTGTGCAGGATACAGCGTGAAGCTGATTTGATTTTGATTTAATTTTTTAAAAAATAAATAATTACCATAAAATATAACAGAAATTACACAAAATCTATTAAAATTTTCAATTTAATACCTACAGTCTACATATCCTGCTTAGAACAGTTAAAATCATTGCTACGAGTTGATCGCTCCCATCGAGCAATCCTCTATACTCTACAGTATTAATGCGACCATCGCAATCAAACGCGGATTACTGACAAAGAGGTCTCTGACGGCCTCTCTTGGCCTCCGATCAGGCCTGTGATTGCATTTCAGGCTTACGTAAGCTCGGATGAACGATCTTTTACACTCAGTATTGAAGTTTTAAGAAAAAGTTGCTTTTAAATGTTGTGTAATGAGTTTTGTGAACTTTTTGGACTTTCTTTGAATGCGTCGAGGAGGTATTGGACTAAGTTTCAATACTTAATTTTACAGTCTGCGAGGTGTAAGCTAAGCTTTGCATTTGTGTGAGTGTTCATACATAGTGTACGTGTGACGTCAGCCGTCACTCTAGACGCATACCTTGTTTAACCTAAACCAGATTATGCTGCTTTGTGACAACCGGCTTTCACCTTTATCCTATGAAATAAAGAAAAAGAGAACTGTGGACCCAACGCTGTTCTAAATGATATACCGAAGCTATGCGTTATTAGTTCAAACGACACATAAAATTGTAGAAGAATTTACATATTAAAGTTTGATCCTTTGTATATTTTTTAAAAAAATCTGTCTCTACTTTTACTAAGCACTCTTTTTAAAGTATAACTTGAGCCTCACGAACTATAATATGTATATGATTTAGTTATATTTCATATTGTAATTTTTCTTTTCACTTTTTATAGTGAGGTCAGGAACAGAAAAATTAAAAATAAAGTACCACAAGCAATGCAAATCTACATTTTGCCTTAATGTTTATTTCAATTAGGTAAAGTGAGCCACACTATCTTGGTTATATCTATACTAATATAATAAAGCGGAAGAGTTTGTTTGTTTGTTTGTTTGTTTGAACGCTAAGATCTCTAGATCTACTGGATCGATTTACTTTGTTTTTGTTTTGTATGAAAGCTGCATTCACTATATTATATAACATTACATTACACATATATACTAATAAATTAAAATACTTTCTAATTTGACATACAATTTATTCTGCCATGTTAATAACAACCGTCGTCGCTACGCGACCGCGTTCGTTACCGCGTCATTTTGATATTCATCCTTATGAAAATAAATATAATAGTCACTTTTACCATTTCATCTAGATTGAAATTATATTTCTATAGAAATTATATACTTATATTTCAAGCAGGCGTAGCCGCGTCCGGGTCCGCTAGTCTAAAATATGATTGACTGAAGGCAGTTGTCATAAACTTAAACTCTACTAAATTTTATATATACGTTTTACCGTATATTCCAATATACGTCCGTACATCAGAAACCAAATAAGGCTTCCGTGAGACGTTGATTGCATTTCAAGCTTACGTAAGCTCAGACCAACGATCCTTCGAACGAGGCAATGTGGAAAGCTTAAAAATATGGATAGCTTTAAAGACTGGGTCAAAATCTGAAAGCTTTTGAAATAAACTTTCAATATGTATATTTTTCTTCACGTTTTCCATTATTTCTTATTTACATATTTTTAAGTTATAATAATTATTATCATAATAAGAATAATTTATTATTATAAGTGAACAACAGAGTATTACTCCCTATTTTCCTATGTGAGAAAAAGCGTAAAACTGTTTTATTTAACAATTATTATATTAAAGGTCTTGTGGCGCAGGGGCACAAGCGTAAACGCGACGGTTGAGGGTTCAATTCCCACTCGGAGGAATTTGTTATACCCGAAAAATGAGGAATAAGTAGTAGTCTCATCACTAGGTCCCCTACACACACCCCTACAGTTCCCTGCTGTAGTTAAAAACAAATATTCATTGTGATTGTGAAAATTAATGATCTATTTAAAACGTAAGATAACTAAGAGACATATTAAATACACAGAATATTCAGTTAACAAAGACAAATGAAGTATTCCAACGCTCATGCTTATTCCGTTAAGGAACTCCTGAGGGAGGCGTCGTTACTTGTTACAGTTATTACCATTGCAAAGCATCTAAGGTTACGTTCTTACTGATATTACTAATATAGGTATACTAGCGGACGCGCGCAGCTTCGCTTGCGTATTTAGGGGAGAATTCTAGAAAATCATGAAACACGTGTTCAATTAAATACTTTTAAAAATCTAAATTTCAAATTTTATAAAAATCGGTGCAGATTAAAATTTTTTTCCATACAAACTTTCAACCCCTATCTCACCCCTTTAGTGTTAAAATTTTTCAAAATCCCTTCTTAGTGGATGTCCAGATTACAAAAGTAAACATCTATCCAAATTTCACGTTTCTACGCACAGCGGTTACGGCTGTGCGTGCGTCTTACCTCAGTCAGTGAGGACAAGTCCTTTTATATATATAGAAGATTATTTTATGCATGCCGTGCTTTTATTATTTAGTGGCGAAACTCAACGTTGCGCGGGGTGGTGGTAGATTTTTTTTAATAATAAAACACTCGTTTACTTATTAAGACACCGGAATGAAAGAATGGAACTATTAAATATTTCATTGCCTCAAGTGGGAATATATATCGCATATATTCGCAAAACTATGTAATAAACCTGTATGGTAGTATGTTTAAAAACATCTGTGGGAAAAGATCAGCTCCAGTGTATATCGAACTTAAGCCTTGCAAGGATTTGGCGGATAATCTCTGATGTTCCGAACTCGAATGGTGGAATTTTGAGTACTTCGAAATAGTAGTTATTTAACTGATGCGATAGATAGTGGTTTACCTATCTTAAATGAATACTATAGATTTTATAATACATATTTATTAGGGTACCATATCTAAAAAGAAAAAAATGGAACCCTTGTATGTATGGATGTCCGTCCGGATGAAAGTAGTAGTACTTTTTAGGAATTTCGTCGTATTTGCGTAAACTTGAGATTTCCAAGAGACAAATATAATAAATAATTTTATATATGGCTTACAGCTATTCTGTGAATCACAGGAGATATCAAACTTCTATTGTTTTATTTACAAAGACTGTAAGCGACTGTTGTGAGTTCGACTCCAACTCAGGGTAAGAAATTGCAACACCACGCATTTGCCTTATGGAGTAAAAAACGTGAAAAACTATGTCAAAAACATTAATATATTTCTCATTTCAAATCTAAATTAATTTTGTAAATGCACCTGTTCAATAATATTTTTAAATATTATATTTATAGCTATTTCCTTGACGTAATATATAAGTACTAGAGTTATGTACAGCACATACACATAAGTTATTTACAATGTACAAACGTTAATTTTTTACTAAATTTTGCTGTTCCAATAGTTTGCACTGCGGTCGTTAACGAGCGTTCATCAGGGACCACAAATATATACCTGACTACATATTTATTTTACTTTAAAGAAAATGTTAAAAAAATCTACGAACTTAGAGCTATATACTCTATAATTAAGCAATAATATCTATATTATCCAATATCAATTTTCTTATTTTGACTCTAGTACGAAGCGTTGACTTCGTTTCACTCTGTCTACTTTTCCTATATGCGTGACACAGTCAAATTGCAAACAATAAATATACATTATATTTAAATGCTATTATACAAAAATATAATAAACTTAATATAAACTGGCACACTACCGTGACGGAACTGTTGTGCAGGCGTGACGTCATTAACCATTGATCCCTTTATTAGTAATCAAATCACGTACCGCTTAACATCTGCTATTAATCTCTGAGCACAAGTTAAGTTATACATTATACACAGATGTGTATATGTTAAATGTTGGTAGAAGATGAGCAGTAGGTAGAGTTTGTTCTAATTTCATGTAGGGGAGAATGTGGGTGGGTGGGGACAAATATGGGGATAATGTACGCGGTACATGTTGATTTTTACGGTGACCCCATATCTTTTCACTAATAGAAGAACGTCGCAGTGTACAACTCCACCACTTAAAACGCATTATCTTGAAAAATAGAGGAAAGTGGGGATAGACATGTCTTAGTACTAGATTTTCTTGACCTACATTGCAATGAGAGAAAAAGCCTGAAGCTGTTTTTTTTTTAATATTATTAAGCTCTAATGTGTTATATTAGCACGACTGTCATCTGATCTAAGCCCTTTAGTGGGATCACTTACTGGGCTAATCCAATTGTCAGAATTGTAGAGCTCGACTGCAAGTAATTACTATGGTTGGTCGACAATTAAGACTAACTGCCTAACTGTGCATCACAAAGCACAGGAAAGATAATAAAGATAAAGTAAAATAAGTTATGTGATTATATGGATTTTCCATAGTGTGGACAAAAGTTTTGATGAAGTTTTAAAATAAGGAATCTCAAACTCATCCAGTGCGAATTGGTTGGATTGGATTACTAGGTCCCTCCGCTTCCCTACTATATACGGGATACAGCGTGACGCTCAGTTTTAAAAAAAATGTTTTTTTTTATTACATAAACTATACAAACTTCGCAATAATATTTATAAATAGGCTAAGCTATACAAGAAATAAGTAACTATCTAGGTACGTATGTATGTAGAAATTCTAGAGCTCTCATTCCATAGAGTCGTTACTCCTGCTTTGATGGTGTAAGGCGATTATAGACACCAACCAGCACCTTGCGTGTTTCCACTATAACAAAATATACGAAATCGATACAAAAATATATTTAATTGATATGTATTTTTTTAGAAAGTTCTTTCTTAAGTGTATTCTATTGTATTTTTTTAATAGAAAGCAGGTGTATCTCGCACACAGTAGGGTAGGCAGAGGAAACCTAGTAGGTAGGTAGGTTTGGTATTGATACTCTCTGTTCCCTATTTTTAGACAAATTCTGGGGGCATTACGTGTCGATTTGCGGCATTAAACGCCGCGCTTTGCCTCGACACCAGAGCGAAGAAATAAAAATATATTTTTTTAATAAACATTTCATTTCCTCTATAGAGGATTGAACACCTAATCAGTCACACACTTGTACCTCGCGCGACGTTATTTTTTTTTAAATAAAATTTAAACGTATCGGGGCTAGCACCTGCGTCTCTTGGAAAACATACAAGTGCTCTGACCAGTATTTAAGCCATACTTTCTTAATGATTCAACATTGTGTTACGTTTCCTCCAAGTTACATTTTTTCTACTAGCGTGGAACAGTTTAAAAATGTAAAAAAATATTAAAAAACGGCATTTATCACGTAAGATTAAAATGGAAACAGTTTCACAGCAATGTTTCACATAGATTGCTGACGTGCGTTAATATCGTCGTGAGTAAGCGAATAGCCCGGCGCAGTGTATACTGTATTGTATACATGTACTGAGCTGGATAGGCTTAATTTGTCTATAAGGCTTATATTGCATTCGCGACGGTTATGAGTTCGATTCCGTTCCGTTCGATTCGACGTGATTCTTATTTAAAAAATATATAAATAGTGTCGTGGGACACCAGGTAGGAATGAAGTTCCTTCGGCTAATGTAGAATCGACACAAATTGCAAGAAAGACGTGCTCAATTTTATGTAGGTTTTCTTGATTTTTCTCTTAAATTTTGCTGATTAGTTTTTATTTAAGTACAAGAAAGTATTTAGGAAATTCAGTATTTTAGGAAATAATAAATTACTTAAAATAAAAAAAACATCGTAATTCAAATTATCAACTAAAAAAAGAAAGAGGGAGAAAGAGAAAGGTATTATACACTACTCGTCTGTGTATGCGACTGTCGCGCCTGCGCACGTCTCATTTAACGGTTTTATTCCACGCATTTTTCACGTCACGGTCACGCAGCGAAATCCCTATCCCTTTCAAGCCTGCCGTAAGGAACTTCGTTCCAAAATATATTTTTTTTTGTTGAATTATGTTATTTAATATGAAATATATTTAAAATGGAAGAAAAACAGGAAATTGAGAGCTGTGTATAGAGAAAAATAACATCGTCTTAGTCTCATATACCTGTTGAGTGAACAAATAAAGTAAAAAAAAAACATTATTATTGTGTGTTGTTGTTAACAAAAAAAACTAATTATGATAAATTTAATCAAATTTTGAAATTATATATTTTTTCCATTTCCCCGAGTGGGAATCGTACTTACAACCGTCGCGTTTACAGTCGCTCGCTTGTGTCTCTGCGCCATGACGGCTTCAATTACGCACTCTACCAAATATTTCATAAACGTATACAGATCTATCTGATTTTGCAATCAAATAGCGAGCTATTGACTTTCGAATTGAACGCTTCAAAGCAATATTAGTTTGGGGAGATGCGGGTATTAACTATAACGTACTAGCATATACCTGCCATATGACTTTTCTCTATGTTTACTTGTATAAGCCTGTATTTTATACACATCCTTATATACAGTACAGTTCAAATGTCGATATTTAATATTTTGTCAATACAGGAAAATAATAATAAATTAAATTACCGACACTATTGAGTAGTTTCACGATTTTTCCTATACGATAACTAGATTTCGTTTCCTAGTGTTTGCTAAATTTTCAAGACATTGTTTATTGAGTGGCGGAACTCAACGCCACGCTTTGTTTACCAGAACGGGGAAGTGAAAATAAATTTATATTTTTTATTTAAAAGGAGTTCATTACACCCAAGCATTACCCACTCATTTCTCATTGCGTTTAAAACCGAAACTAATTTCGTTTAACAATTCTTGTTAATTTTAAAGTTACTAAATCACATTTTAAATAACAAAACCATGTTTACCATAGTATATTTCACAATTCCTCATGTTAAAAGTCAAGTGTAAGAGCTAACATATCCACATAATATCTTCAATAGTGATTTATAACGGCGGTCCCGCGCGGTCGGACGCACAAATATTTGTTGCGAGATTGAATTCACTTTTTATGACGATCTCAAGGACTGAACCCTGCGGTGGGCTGAGTTTTAGAAAAATATGTGAGAAAAATTGATTTTTATATGTTGTATATCTATATACGAATATATAAAATTCTTTCGTTACCTACTGCGTGACTTGCAAACAGCACACAGACAAAGATAATTAAAATTTGACATATAGATAGTTTAGGGAGTGCAAGGCATTACTAAAATAGGATTTCTCGAAATTCATTCGGAAATAGGACAAAATGGGAGTTTGTACTTTATGTTTCTTTCTTTCTTTCAGGACTTTAGTCCACGCAAACAAAGTTGCGGGGGATGACTAGTTAATTAATAATATTGGGCTTTGATCTTAATTTATACATTTTAAATTTATAAACAGTACCTAATATAAAAAAATAAATTTATCGGATATTCTAAAATTCTACATACCTATACCAAAACCTTACCAATTCACTATGTAAAACGAACTAATATTTTCTATTGAAAACACCCCATTTTACAGTCTGCTGAACAACCATTTCCAGTTCGTGTATTGATATCTGTTTCTACTATCGTTTGTATCTATAGACACTATATTCTCTACTCACGGCCAAACCTGATCGCCACTACAGCCGAGGTTGTAGAGCCAGTGATTGCTATCTAGTGAGGCGATGTTTTATACCGCCGCTAATTGATACTTCACTATCCTATCGATCGAACAATGTGCTTAGAATTTGTTTTTTTATGAATATAAGTGATATAGAAAGAGTTGCATATAATTTTCTTGATTTAATTCGTCGAGTTAGACGAGAAATTGTTATTTATTTCACTAATATATAATACTAGCGGACCCCGACGCGGCTACGCCTGCTTGAAATATAAGAATATAATTTCTATAGAAATTTAATTTCAATCTAGATGAAATGCTAAAAGTGACTATTATATTTATTTTCATAAGGATGAATATCAAAATGACGCGGTAACGAACGCGGTCGCGTAGCGACGACGGTTGTTATTAACATGGCAGAATAAATTGCATGTCAAATTAGAAAGTATTTTAATTTATTAGTATATATGTGTAATGTAATATTATATAGCCTATAGCACTTCTGAAGAATGCAGCTTTCATACAAAACAAAAACAAAGTAAATCGATCCAGTAGATCCAGAGATCTTAGCGTTCAAACAAACAAACAAACAAACAAACAAACTCTTCCGCTTTATTATATTAGTATAGATATTAAAATATTATATATAATATGAAATATTAGACAAACTAAAAATATATTTAACTTCAAAAACAACAAACTGAGCAGTTTTACCCAAACAGTAGGGTAGGGTAAAATTAAAGTAATTTAAATATAATTAATACTTCGAACGGGAATAAAACCTACCATCGTGTAGAATCGTCAGAAACAACTTATTTTCTTTAAGCCAAAACTACGACTAAGATAATTTCTTCATAGGTAAATACAATATGGCACGTTGAAAATCTAGTCTTTGTATTAAATCCTTCCTATTCATCGCAGAGCAAGCTATTGGAGCGTGTTGCTAACCCTTACTCGGGGAAAATTTAAATTTAACTCTACCTGACTCTCCTACTCTATCATAATTAGTATATAACGAAGTATTTTTTATATGTTAATAAATTTCGCGTACTCGCATTTTTTGATGATTTTTTATAATATTTGAATAGAAAGTTAAAGCTCATTAACTAATAAAATATTGTTTTGTATAGAATTTCTTACTAATATTAATTTTGTACATACAGTATGCATGTGGATGGAATACTACTAGATATTTTCATTTACGGCGTTAAGTTCCACCATCCAACATGCTCAAATTCGAACGAAATTGAAGAATAGAATGTCTTGACCGTCAGTGTATTCAGTAAATAAGAAGGTTTTATTTCTATATATTAACACTATGAGGCGTAATCAGGTAGGTGCAAGTAACAAACCTATTCGATCACCACTTTTCACTCTTGTAAAAGGCAGCATTTAATAAAACCTCTAAAATTTATGAATAAAATGCAATAATTTATTACCGCAAACCTACAAAATATGTAAAAATAAACAAAACCACAACACACTTTGAATTAACGTAAAACTTTTGTAGCTCAAAAAAAAAATGCATAAAACCATAAATAACATTTCACATCCGGAATAAAATATTTCAAAAAAGCGAGCAAATTCAATAGATTTTTTACATTCAAAACAGCAATGATCATACGTTTTAATATCCGCGAGTAACAAAGACTGTACGTGAGTTGCTTGCACTGAAAATACTTGAAATCCTTTATAAAATTGCACTAGCGGCGTCATGTATGTAATTAAAAAGTGGGGCATGCAACGACCAGTGCCGTTGAGCTTTCACCCCCTTTTACGGTCCTTTTGATTAAAAATCAGGAAAGGCCAAGTTACTTTTGTCGATGGGGATACATAAAAATCCTTTGACGTGGACGATTTCGTCTGTTGATTTAGAGGATATCAAACGTCAGATGTGGGTAGACTAATGGATATCAGATTTGTGTGCCCTAATGCTTTACTATACAAGTTGAAACACGTCTGTGATATGTCGGTAGGTTCAATTCCCACAAGCAGAAAAAATATTTTTGCATAGAGGCAAGTCGGAGGAAACCTGGGAACCTATTATTATGACTTGCTATTACCAATAAGACATTTCCGTCCCGCATTTTCTGCCGAATTCTGGAGGCATTGCATATTTAGTGGAGGAACTGAACGCCACACTTTGCCTCGTTATCAGAGTTAAACATTTCATTTCCTCAATTGGGAATCAAACTCACTCCCTATCGCGTTGACAGTTGCATAGTCTTCGCCTAATTGACCTCATAAAACATTTAAATATATCCAACAAAACTAAAGTAATAACATAATAACAAACTAAATTTCTTTACTCGATCCTTATAATCTCGTTATACGTAGTTTAAAAGGTAATTATAAAGGAGCAAAGAGCTTGAAACTAAACCGGCGTTTAAACGAACGAGATACAGCTCACTGCACTCAAAACTTTATATTCTTTATCCTCGAAAATTACAAGAGCTATAATGCAAGCAAGCTTTCTTATTACTTCAACAAAGCTCAAGCCAAACTTTTTGTGAACAATTACTGCTTAAGCTATGTTATGGCTTTTTCAACTACAGTTTATTTACATAGTTAGTTTTAGTATCAACTTTCATTGCTTTGTAGAGAAGGAATTATGTTTTCATATAAAATATTTTGATTTGATCAGAAAAAAATATAAACATTTTTTTTACTTTTTAGGGTTCCTTACTATTAAAACTGACTTATAAAACTGAAATTAATATGAAATATTCAGGGTTAGGGTCCCCCCCCCCCCCCCTTGACCAGTCAACGGGATCAAAAAATACTAGCGAGAGATAATGTACGAACGTTTCTGCATTTTGTTTAAAATTAGCCGCGTAATCAAAATATTATAAGTAGGGTGAAAATTTATAAGTAGAAAAAAATCATTACAAACTTATATATGTGGTTAATTTCATATAAAATCTGTCCATATGCCCGCAAACTTAAGTTTGTCAATTTTTATAAGTTGTAGTTCCCGGTGACCTACCATTTTAAAATTGACATCAACTTCAAATATTAAAATTCTTATCTATAATTATTTTCAGTAATCTCCCCTATTTATTTCTCGCGTGTATAACAAAAGGTACAAAAAATTAAGCTTTCGACATTCAGTGTCAATAAGCAGACGGCTGAGGCTCATTCTAAAAGCTCTTTAAGCCCCAGTAGCGGGGCACGTTCGTGGTCGAGTGTGCAATGAGACCTGCTATCATTGACACACATTACTTGAAACACCCTAAAATAGGGTGAGAAGCTGTCGTTATATTTGAGTGGGGCAGAATTTGTCATACAAAATATATTGTGTAAGTATTGTATTCTGTCTGTATAATTTTTATTGTTGGGATTTTTTTTAAAAGTAAGTTATTTTATTACAAACTATAATAGCTTGGCAGCACAGCGTCTGTCTGTTCACGCGTCGGTTCAAAGTTCGATTCCTATTTGGGGATTGATTTTATTAGAAATCGTATACTTATTAATATCAACCTAATATTCGCTAAAACCAATATAAAATTATTATAACAACTAAAACAAACTTTCCTAGAAAATAGAAAAGTACATATAAACTGTATAAACTTTCGAATAAGCGTTTCAATTCATCCGGTTAAACTGTAGCCATCGAATAGAAGCGTAACTAAAGTCGAGTTAGACAAAAGATGAACATGCTCACCAGACAGCAGAAGGAAGGCCACGCATCCGACGAGCTCCATGCCCTGAAAAATTAATAAACTATAAATTTATGCAAGTACCATTTATTGAATATGTTTTTATAACATTCTACTGAAATAAATTTTATTTATTTCTTGGATTTTTTTTCTTTGCTTCACGTTATTTCTCACATAAAAGGGTAGATAGTGTAAACCTAGTGTTAAGATATTGTGCACTTTCGGTTCACAATATCTTAACACTAGGTTTTCGAGATTTTCGAGACGTTTCGACGAATTTTTGAGGTGGAATTAAACGCCGCGATTTATCTACCACAGCGAGGAATTTTTTAACATCGGTATTATTATTTATACCAATTTTCGAGACATTGCGTCTTAATAAAAGCCACATTTGTCTTTTCACTCAATTTGTACTGTTAAAATACACCGTTAATTCTCAATCATCTATCTAACAACATCGATGATGACAGCAGTTAGAAGCCTGCGTAATACTGATATCCGGTTCAGATGCAGTTATTGGGAGTATGATATTAGTCTTGCAGGTCAGAATATAGATAGTCCATATTATAGACTATAATAATATTTCATATGAAAAAAATAACAAAATAATAATACTTTTATGGAATTATTAAAAATAACATATAATAATAGAATTCTATAATAGCTAGTCTAATTCGAAACTGTGTGGTAATTAAGTAACCCTCACGGCAAACGAAAGTATATAATATAGATTGTAGACTTTATACTAAGCTATCTTTATTCCTTTAGACATCTCTTTTTTCAACAAGAAAAACGGGGTTTTGGGTTCTCGAACGTTCTCGGATGAATTAATTATTATTTATTAATACTTAAATTTTTTCAAAGCGCTAACACAAAGCCTGGCGTTAAGTTCCGCCATTCGGCACGCAATACTTCGAAATTAATAATGCTCCAAACTACAGTTATCTGTATTATATTTATTGCCACAGGCCCGCCAATTTTTACCAGGCTCGCGAACGTGCACGATATAAATGTTTTTTTATTTGTGGCTGTTAAAGTAATGTCACGCCGTGTATTAAAAAAATTAGGCGCTTCATAAGGAACGGAGTGTCTCAACTCTAAGTAATCTTTGCCTACCCTAGGCAGCGGAATAACACGTAAAAAATCCCATTTTTAATTTCACTGAACACATCTAAAAATTATAATGATTAAAATATAGGTATATTTGAGTAATATATTACAATAAGGCGTTCCATTCTTCCCCACAATGCTTAAGTACAGAGTATGTCTGGACAAACAAAACATTCCTGCATTATACTTCTTTTAAACCGACTCTTTTGTTCGGACTCGCATTCTAGCGACCAAGTGTTTTATATACACGGCAATTTATTATTACTTGGTGTGTAGAGCCTACTTTTTATTAAGGTGGCATTGTCTTTTTTTTGTTTTTACTTTTTTTTTGAGGCCCTCCTGGCAAAATAACTCAGTGTTTATCTGTAAATATAGCTAGGACTAGATGGATGTGGGTTTGATTCTGATTTGCGGGAAGGAGCTGTTTCTATTATTTTCATTTTCCCTGCTTCTGTATTTTTTTTATTAACAAACAAGCTTTATTTTAATTTTTATATTTAGTAGTCATCAAATTATTATAAGATTCAGCTTACTAAAATCACTGTACTAGCAAAATAATATATTCTATATGGACCTTTCAAAACACAGTATAGATTACACTGTAGGAAGATGACATAAAAAGCAGAAGGACCACTGTCATCAAGCTTTACACATAGGTTGCGAAGGAGGTATGAAGAAATCGTAGTGTTTGACACTCCGCTCTCTTTGGCAACGTAGATAAAAAAACTTTTATTCTACCCAATTTAAAAACATAGTTCGGTAACATCTGCCAATGTAAATAGTAATTGTAGAAAACAATCCACTTTAAACATCTTCCCGTTATAAGTTACTCCGACAAAGGCACAAAGACAGACGACGCTACGTCTCTTTTAATTATTTCTTAATTAAATAACATTAATTATCGCGGTTATAACTGTATTGGAAATGGATTTTCTAAAAGTATATTTTTTTCTTTTGTAAAGTCGTTAAAAGAACAGCTTTAGACTTTTTTTAATGTATATTACACTTATAAAATATTTTTGCTGTAGATTCAAATGTCAGTAAGCGTGGCGTTTTGCGTCGTTGTTTTGAAAATTAAGTGATGCGTGAGGAATGGCAACTGGCAGAAAGTGGGGAGCGTAGTGTCTTAACACTAGATATAATAATCCGCCTGCCACGTGCGCAATTCACTGTGAAACTAAAAAAAAAATATTACATAGTGAAGTAAACCTGTTTTCTATATCAGAATTGTACGTTTGAAGAAAATGAGAATTTGTGAAAATGAAAGATAAAAGATATTTAATTTGTACGCCATAGGACAACTGTTGCGACCACGATTTAATCAACTCAAAGAAAAATTAAATTAAGTCGATTGAATGTGTATGACAATTACTATGACAAAAGATTCATTAACTGCAGTATATTCTTTTTATTTTATTAGTATTAATATATATTTTTTAGCTTTACGCTCATTCCACACATAGCAGGGTAGGCACAGGGAACCTGGGAACCTAATATAAAGCATTCACTTCCCCACTTTCTGCCGAATTCTCAAGGCATTAACAATAAAGTTTGCAAGTATTTTTTTAATTATCACTTTTTTAATACAAATCTAAATGTCTTTCATTTGTAACTATGTCATATTTTATTGGTATAGTTATTTTATATGTAGAGTAATATAAAATTGGACAAATATTTTGTTAAAGTTCACCTTCAAAAAATTGAGCAAAAAGTGGGAATCACGTGCGTTTTAATATTATGTTCCCTCTGCCTAGCTTCCTATGTGACAAAAAAATGTGAAATGTGAATGTGCTTATTTATTATATTTAAGCGTATAATAAATTGCTAATTTATTAAACTTAATTAAATAAGGTTTCTTTGACATAATTGGAACAATTTTACCAAAAAGGAATATATTTACGCAATAGACTATAACATTTAATTTTAATTTTCTATAATTTTCTATAAGATTAAATTTAATCTTAAAATAATATAAAAGATTCAGAAAACTACTCAAAACAATTTGCTTATACGCTAAAAAAGTTTTTTTTTAAATATATTTTTTAGTTTCACACTTCACATAGCAGATTCAGGTACGCAGAGGGAACCTGAGAACCTAGTAGTAAGATACTCCTTTCCCATTAAGACATTTTCGTTTCCCACTTTCCCACTTTTTGAATTTTCCAGGCATTGCATGTTGAGTGGCGGAACTGCTTGGGCAAATAGTTTTGAATATGAAAATGCAATATATATTAAAATTTATAGAATACTGTTATTCAAATTTAAATAATATTATTAAAAACGGAAATTGCATACTTAAATTAATTTTATTTGTATTTTTTACTTTTTCCCGACCAATAAAAAATAAATTGTACTTATACTTACGTAGTAAAATTCAAATCCTCAAACAAACATTCCACTCACATCAATACAAAACTTCACTCGTACCGTCGAGCTACGTATTAGCTACGAGCTACGACGGCGTAGCGCTCGTAGCACGACCGCGCGCGACTACCAGCCGACCGCAAGTGGCGGGAGAATGTACTTGTCATATTCTATTATGGTTATATGTAAAGTTTAATTAATCTTCTTATATTATTGAGGTGATTTTACTTTAAAAGATTATTAGTAGAATGGGGAAAAACATTGTAAGTATGAATCAAATAATTGATATAATTTAAGGGTGGTTTTTAGTAATAATTAATATATTGAAATGTAAATTGTTTTTTAGCTTCACGTTATATCCCAGATACGAGTATCTGTTAAGATCGTTTCCCACTTTCCGTGTTATTTTTGAAACAGTGTGTGATAAGTGGCGGAACCAACCAACGCAACGCCGCGCTTCGTCTTGTTACTAAAGCGAACACATTAAAATACTTATTCCCCGAGTGGGGATTTGGGGATTGAGCCCAGAAACGTCACTTTTACACTCAAACATACTCAATGATAAAAAATAACATTTAAAATTTTAAACGCAACATCTTAGTAACTCGGTTTCCAACAGGCGCAAGTTCAAATCCTGCTACGTTCTATTTTGATACGTTATTAGAAATAAAATCTCCTTTATTTCTTTTAAATTTAAATTACTCGTTCATTACATTATAGGTACTAGGAAATAGATTTTTTCATTTAGAGTCAACATCCCTGATGAAAACTATTCCATGTATCAGGTTACAAACAGCGTGTGCGTAAAATTGCCTACAAAACTATTCAACCGTTTTCACGTAACTGCCTAACAAATATTTGAATATAAGCTTTTGCAGCTATTGTACCGCTGTGGACCAATATTATTTGATTGTGCGAGTGGGGTATAAATGGGGGTTTGATTTCCACTCGGGGGAGTGATTATATATTTTTTTATATTTCTACAAAGCACAGTGTTGGAGCAAGAAAAATAATATGTAATGTTTTGTAGCTTCACGTTTAATTCCCAGATTTGTAGCCAACGCTACGGTCTTCTCATACCTCTTTCAACTCATCCACTGTCATCAACCTTTGCATACTTGCCTTTTTATGTGACTTACCTCCAGTATCTTCGCTACTGCTTTACTAAAGATCGAATCGAGGTCTTTCTCTGCCTCTCTTATCTCTTATATAGTATTTTTTTATAATATTCATCAACATTCATTCCAAGAAAAAAACATTTTATGATATGCCCTGAACAGGGATAGAACCGACAACTAATGTGCTTACAATTTTTTTACGATTGCATAACATGCATTAAATTAAACCAAATTGAAATATTATTAAAAGCTTTTATTTAACTTGCAATGTATGTATGTGGGTTCGGGTGAAATCTTAGAGCTCAATTTTGAAGTAGATATCGTCAACCGATTGAGCTGAAATTTTGTATACACGTTTACTTTGGATGACAATGCACGATAAAATATGTGACGTCATTCTAAATGTAATATGGCGGACCATGCAAGATGGCGGAATTGTTATTTTTAATGTACTTCTACAATATGGGTATCAAATGAAAGGACTCGTTGAGAGCAACTCGAAAAATAATGTGATGTCACTCTAAATCCCATAAGGAGGATATTGAAGATAGCCGAGTATCTATTTGGTCTACTTCTACAATATAGATATTAAATGAAATGGGTCGTTGACCGTAACTCTAAAAATAATGTGACGTTATACTAAATCCAATATGGCGGAACATCTAAGATGGCGGAATAGTTATTATTTATGCACTTCTGCAATATGGGTATCAAATGAAAGATCTTGCCGAGAACTATTAGAAAAATAATGTGACATCACTTGAAATCCAATAGAATCGTGCCGATTCAAGTTTTTTGTGCTTTCATATAATGAAAGGTATGTTCGTACGATTGAGCTGAAATTTTGTATACACGATTGGTTTGGATGACAATGCACGATAAGGTTTGTGACTTCATTCTAAATACAATATGGCGGACCATCCAGGATGGCGGAATAGTTATATTTCATGAACTTCTATAATATGGGTATCAAATGAAAGGGCTTGTTGAGAGTAACTGGAAAAATAGTGTAACGTCATTCTAAATCCAATATGGCGAACCATCCAAAGTAACAGAATAGTTATTTTTGATGCACTTGTACATTACGGGTATCAAATGAAAGGGCTTCTTAAGAGCAACTTGAAAAATGATGTGACGTCATTCTAAATCTAATAAGGCGGACCATCCAAGATGGCGGAATAGTTATATTTAATGCACTTCTATAATATGGGTATCAAATGAAAGGGCTTCTTGAGAGCAACTTGGGAAATAATGTGACGTCATTCTAAATCCAATATGGGGGACCATCCAAGATGAACGAATAGTTATTATTTTTGCAATTCTGCAATATGGATATCAAATGAAAGGGCTCATTGAGAGCAACTCGAAAAATAATCTAACGTCATTCTAAATCCAATATGGCGGACCATCCAAGATAGCCGAATAGTTAATTTTAGTCTACTTCTACAATATGGATATCTATTGAAAGGGCTCGTTGAGAGTAACTCGAAAAATGTGACGTTTTTCTAAATCCAATATGGCGGAACATCTAAGATGGCGGAATAGTTATTATTTATGCACATCTGCAATACGGGTATCAAATGAAAGGGCTTGCCGAGAATAATTAGAAAAATAATATGACATCTAGTGTGAGAAACCTTCTTCCTCCTGGCATTAATCCCGGCTATTGCCAGGGTCTGCCTTCCTACTCAACCTACTCCACTTTGCGCGGTCTTTTGCGTCCTCGGTGGTTAGACCATTGGCTCTCATATCCGGCATCACGACATCCAACCAGCGCTTCCTTGGGCGTCCAGGAGGTCTCACTCCAGGAACTGATATAGCAAGGCACTTGCATCCGACATAGTTCTTAGACCGGCGCGTAACGTGGCCAAACCATCTCAGGCGGCGCTCTTGGAGCTTATCCGCTACGTCACGGACCCCAAGACTACCTCGAACGAATGTGTTGCGTATGCGGTCAGACCGCGTTACGCCGCACATCCACCTCAGCATCTTCATTTCCGTGACGTGAAGCTCCTGAGTGTGCCGAGATAGTGCTGGCCAACATTCGCTGCCGTATAAAAGAACCGGTCGTATGATGCTCTTGTATATCAGTCCCTTGAGCTTGGCGGTTTTCTTCGGTCACAGACCACACCAGTGACCTCCCGCCATTTGGCCCAGGCAGCACTTATCCGGCCATGGACATCGTGATCGATGCCTCCAGACTCGTGCATAACGGATCCAAGGTACCTGAACTTTTCTGACTTAACGGCTGGCTCAGGACCTATAAGGATCGTGCTCGAGTCCGGGCTCCCGCAGGCCATGTACTCGGTCTTCGACACATTTAGTTTAAGACCGCCGTTCTCAAGCGTACCCTTCCAGAGGTTCACTTTACGCTCCAGCGTCAGTCGGTTCTCGTCAATGAGTGCTATGTCGTCGGCATACATCATCAGCCATGGAGGCTGCACTACATTGAATAAGAACGGACTAAGAGTCGAGCCCTGGTGAACCCCCACTGTAATCGGGAAGGGTCTAGTGTCGCCAACAGCATTCCTAACCATAGAAGCGGAATCGTGGTACATGTCTCTAGTGTGAGAAACCTAGCCAGTGGTAACTAAAAAGTAAAAAATAAATTATAAGCAAAAAATCATTTTTAGAAAAAGCTTTTATTTAAACGCTCTAAAAAGAAGAAAATAAAATTTGTCTTTTAAATTTTAACTATCAACTCATAACCTCATTGTACACAATTTATATGATCATAAAAGCTTGTCGCGTTAATCAATATTTAATTAAATTGAAACTTTAAAAATTGAAACTTATCAGATTTTATATAATTAAATTAGTACTAGTTTATATACACAAGTAAATCGCGCGACAAGCTTTTATGATCATATAAATTGTGTACAATGAGGTTATGAGTTGATAGTTAAAATTTAAAAGACAAATTTTATTTTCTTCTTTTTAGAGCGTTTAAATAAAAGCTTTTTCTAAAAATTATTTTTTGCTTATAATTTATAATTCAATTAGGTCTATAGTTTAAATTGACCATTAACGTAAATTAAATGTCAGTATTATTAGTTCAATGGAGTGGCGCTCCACTCAAAATAATTCAGCAGAATATTCATACGAATTTATATTTTTTTTTTGTTTTTTATATTGTTTTTAAGTTCAGAAACATAAAATTAAATGCACTTATTTTATAAAATGCATTTATTTTATTAAAATATATCACCAGATAAAAAAATATTTCAGAAAGAGTTGTGGTTCCGATTCCTACTCGGGGGAATGAATTATGTTCATTTCTTAGCTCTGCTAATAAGACAAATCGCAGCGTTTATATCCAACACGCAATGTCTCAAAAATTAGGCGATAATTAGAGGACAAAATATCTTAAACACGACTCTCTATCTACCATAATATACATACAAAGTGAAGCTGTGTAATTAAATCTTAATATTAATGCAAATCTTTAAATCTAAATAAATATCAAATAAAAAGAAAATTCAATAGACGAGGAAATAAAAGTGTTTAAATAGCGATTATTGTGAGACGTACTCGTAAATTGACAAATGCTTATGTTACTCGGGCTCTCGATGAAAGAGCTCCAGCACGTGCGCCAACCGGACAATGAATAAAATAAATATACCTT
Organism: Heliconius cydno galanthus; assembly: GCA_036379175.1. Lineage (NCBI taxonomy): Eukaryota > Metazoa > Arthropoda > Insecta > Lepidoptera > Nymphalidae > Heliconius > Heliconius cydno. The sequence continues at coordinate 733,630 of JAKRZM010001286.1, read as the reverse complement.
GTATAATATATTTATATTAAATTTTTAACTTTTTAAATATTTTAGTATCTTTGAAATGTCAAATTCATAGTAACGAAATTAACTTTCTCAAAATATGAAATGTTCTTAATATGACTGCATGAACAAGATGCGATATCTTAATAAATAAAAAAATCAAAATAAACATATTTTTTCAATTTGAATCAATGATTCCCGAGATTAGAAGCGTTCAAGCAAACAAACACTTCATATTTATAATATTACTATAAAACTATAAATAATATTTTACTTTGCATATAAAAAATATTCATTAATAACTATTGTCTTTTTTTATATATTTATTCTTTTACCAAAATAAAACATAATATTGAAAAAATCAAATAAATAGGCAGAGGGAACCTTGCGTTAAGCCATTCCGTTCCCCACTTTCCGCCAGATTCTAGAGGCATTGCGTGTTGAATGGCAGAACTCAACGCCGCACTTTGCCTAGACACCAGAGCGAAGAAATTAAAATATAAAGTTAAGTAAATATTTTATTTTCTCGAGGCCCCCCTCGGCTCCCATCCAACCCATAACCAGTCGCGTTACAGTCGACATATAAATTAAGGGTAATTTCAATCCAATTACAATAAGGGTATTATAATTGGATATGTCGCATCTATATTTTTACTAATCTATACATAGTTTTCGCTGTCAACCGACAACGCCTGCTCGCTCGAGATACGACCATATATAAAAACTTACAAAGCAAACTTAAATTTATTTCTGTTGTAAATATATTTTGTGACTATTAGTCTTTGGTATATTCATTTGAACTTATTTTCAAAATTATTTTTTTTTATTTTAAAAGAGGCCATTTTTATGAGAAATGAGTAGAAATAAGTTATCTATTAGTGGGTAAATGAGTGTCTTTCCCTCTGGTGGGTTTTATAAGTGGGTCCCAGGTAGTAGAAAGTTTCCAACCTTTCCGTTTTCTCTATAAAAAATACAATGTTTTTGTATTTCAATAGCCTCGTGGATCACCGCCGAGCATGTGTAGCTTATCAAACCTGATGTAATGGTGGCCTTGTAACGCACCTGTAGCTCCTCTGCTGTTATAGTATCTCAATGGGAACAGAGTGTTTACCACTAAGTTACTAGGTTCGCCCTGCCTACCCTAACATATAAGCTATATGCGGGATACCGTGTGAACCTAAAAAAATGTACAGCATTATTTTAGACCAGTGGACACCCACATTTTAATTTGCATGTACTATACCAACGCAACGTGAAATTCCATTTTATTTTGTTAAAATAAGAAAAGTTTGGGAAATCTTAACGTAAAGCACCTTTACACTTCCCAAAGACCCTACATGCCAAATTTCTGTTTTATTTCATTTTGTAGTTTAGGCTGTACGTTGTCTGTCAGTCACTCGCAGTCAATAACACAGTTTTCCTTTTTCATCATTCTATTACTGTATTACTAAAATGTAGACTCTTTTGTGAAATATTAAGACCGGACTACTTTAGATTCTACTGAAATCATCCACCACTAACAAGTAGTCTGTATTTGATATTCACTTTGCACTGCGTAATGGAGGGACGTTATACTAAGTTACTATTTACTCGTAGCTTGTTAATGGGTTAGGGGAGTTTAAATTAACTATTTAAAAGTTGAACCTGATCATATGTTTTTTGCCTTTAGATAAAAATGTAGCTTCATGCTTTTTTCTGTAAAGCACGATAGGCAGAGGAAGCGGGATGTCTTAACACGCTACTTTCTACTTCAAGCCCGACTTTGAAGACATTGTATGATAGCAGAACTCAAAACCACGCTAAGTTTACTAGTAAATGTTTCTCTGAGTGTGAGTCGAACCCATAGCCTTTACAGTCAGATGTTATGCCACTGCGCCATTACGGCTTTCAGTATATGACCAAATGGAGTCTATAAGTACCAAACATACATAATATAGATTCTTCACTATACTTTTTTTCAGCTTCACGACGTACTCGTAAGCTCGAAGAGAAAAAGAAATGAAAGGGAAAGGCTTAAGCGGAACGGACTCATTTTAAATAATTTTTTGAGGTCGTATGATGAGTGACGGGGCACTTTTAATTTCAAATAAAAGAGTGCATATCCCCGCAAACTTAAGTTTGTATTTTTTTTATAAGTAGTACTTTACCCATAAATTATTGTACGGAAGCAACTTTAATTATGTAAAGCCAGGAAAATATGAATAGCATATCCTATATCTTATAAAACAAAGTCGCTTTTTGTGTCTGTCTGAACTTTCTAACTCTTCTTCTTCTAAACTACCCAACGGATTTGGATGCGGTTTTCACCATTAGGTCGAGTATTTTTCAAGGAAGGTTTATATATAGTTTATTATTTGTACATTCTTAAGTAAATTAACATAAATACGATAAATGTGTATAAAGTCCTACCCGTTGAGACACTTTCGCGCATGCGCTGCTTTAATGGTAAGTACTACATGAAAAAAATGTACGTGAGTATTGTTCCTCTTAATAATATCTCCAAAAAAGTCCGCGATGGCATATTCGTATCTTTTAAGAATAACGTGTAGTGATCATATTTCTGTCTAAAAATAGTAATTTCAATATATTTTTTATTGTGAGGGATATTTTTCCATAATGGTATTAATCCTTATCCTTTAAAATACTTTATTAATTTTCTACGTTAAACGAAGATAAAATTTGCTTTTTACAATATTTCGAAATTGCGAATAGCTTTAGAGAAAAACGCATTTAATCGTTCGATCGAGTTTCGATTCGATCGATTTAATCGAGTCAAGTTTCACTTATCCCTTACTCTCAGCATATAAATAATATAGTAGTTACGTTGGCCATTTAATGTAGATCAAAACTGTCTTTTCTGTTTTTCATTTTAATAAGTACTTTAGAAGTTGTTACAATATCAAAAAATCCTTGCTGCGAAACGGCTCGCCACTCGCCATGCGTCCGCCGCGCCCGCCTGCCTTACACGCATCGGTGGTTCAGTGGTAGAATGCTCGCCTGCCACGCGGGCAGCCCGGGTTCAATTCCCGGCCGATGCATTCTATTTAATTTTCGTCACAGGCAGCCACGTAGTGCTTGCTTTTCATCAGGGACAGAATACCCTCTTCAGCATTAACCACAAGCTCGAAAAAAAAAACCCGCCTACCTTTATAGCAACGAAGATTTAGATGCGTTTGCACGTATTGGATAATTCGAGTTGAATGTATTATTTAATGTCATTTAACTATCTAAAAATAGTAATTTAAATATATTTTAATAAGTACTTGAAAAGATTAGTATCACAGATATAAAATTACGGTACCTACTAAAAAATCCTTGCTGTGTAAAACAATTGGAAAATCCTTATTGAAACTACGAAAATGCGGGTTGCATTAGGGTTTAATTAATATTCACATTATCTTAAGTGCTTTGCAAACATACATTATATGAATAATCCAGTAGTAAAAGCGGGCGAAGCCGCAATAGGGTCGCTAGTTTTAATATAAAAACCACAAGGGAATAAGATGATTAAAGGTAAAACTATTATTTATTTTAAATTGACAACTTAATATATCTAAATTCTAAGTAAAATGTTATTTATTGCTCCATAGTATACCTTTAGTGTATACGATCTTAGCAACGTGGGTGTTTGTATAGTTAGGATAGGTTGTTTATTCCGCCGCGGCGAGAGATGAGGAGATCTGAATATTCATTGAACTATGGTGACTTGGTGGGGTTGTAGTTTAGGTATGAGCGGGAATAATTTAATTATATTTATTTTTATATATTTTAATAGAAAGCGGGTTATATACACATAATAAAGTGTTTTGTCACTTTGTGCTCTTTCTCCGTCAGTCTGTCTGTCAAGAGCATTTATTTCTAGATCGCGTAAATGTATCGATTTGAAATTAAAATCAAATATTCAGGTCTACAGTCCACTTGAGCACAAAGTTTCAAGTTTCTAAATTAACGCAATCAAAAGATGTGAGCGTTTATACATCGATTTCGATTTTTTTATTTATCGCGGCATTTTGTATGAAATTCACCTCGTTATCAAACCTATAGGACTCAAAATTATGAATTTTATTATGAAATAACTAACTAACTAATTTTGTGACAAACTTGAGTTTTCGGACGTATGCACTCATTTTGTATGAAATGAACTATAATTATAAGTTAGTGATGATTTGCCAAGCCAGGCAAATTCTCACTTGTGAAAACTTATATAAAGAAAAAGATATGAAAAGTGAAAATTTATAGGTTTTTCATAAAAAAAATCATCACTAACTTATAATTATAGTTCATTTCATACAAAATGAGTGCATACGTCCGAAAACTCAAGTTTGTCACAAAATACGAATAAGTAACATATCTACTACTTATTTCTTTAAATATCTACTACTAAAGACTCCTCTTTATTTTATTGATATCTCTTAGTAAATCTAAGATTATATTTCTAATTTTACCCGCCAGTACTCAGACTGTACCCTACCAAGGACTTTGAATAACAGAGTAGGCAAGTATAATCCCAGAGAGGAGTTGCGATTCAATCACCGGTCGGATCATGTCGTACTGATCTAGTTATGATTGCGCTTGTGACCTCACGAAGTAAGATTTGGAAACAAAGAGAGGATTTTAGATTTGTGGCTCTTAGTTTTTCTGTGCATCCTGTTAGTTGATAAGCTTCGTAGATTTGCGCTTTTTCTTGTAAAGTAGGTTAGGTAGAGGGAGTTTTTTGCTAAGTACGACAATTGGTCCCCCATTTTTAACGCCGGCGGCTCAATGGGGAACGGAGTGTCTGTCTGTCTGTCTTGTACCGATAAAATATTTATAAGAATATAATTTTGTTTAATTTTCTTTCATTTTGAATGATGACTATACTGCCGTAACATTAGTAAAACGACTGCTAGTTGCTAGAATATTCCCTCGAGACTCGAGTGATAACCAAAACCAAAAGTCATCGTTCCCTCCAACTTATCCCAACTATTCCACGGTTCGGCATCTAACTTTAAAACAACATATTTTAGGATTATAACACCAGAAATATCCAAAGTACTCTGGAAATTTAAAGTAATTTTACCTAAACTCTTGTCTAAATAATAATAGCTAAGTATTTCAGTGAATTCCAAGTAGATCGTAAGCCACATAGTTATCGCGACTTATCTCCAAGTCGCTACTTGATACTCTAAAGAGGTTCCTTCAAACACCTTTGTTGGTTCTAGCGTAATTGCTGTCTCATCCAACGAAAGCTTTCACTTGGCTATCTCTGAAAGCTCATTTAAATCAAGTTTCATTGAATAGTAAGAGAATTTCAGTTTGGACTTTGTATATGTAAATAGTAATGTGTTGCTTGCTTTATTTTCTTTATTTTCTATTCATATAATTATAACTTCACGAAAATTAATTAACAAATATACCTTAAAACTTATCATAATTTCCCAAATCTATCGCACACTGTGATGATGGAAGCCGATTACGAGCTTTGCTTATCAGAGTACGAATACTGAATAGATTTCATTTTAATTTCAACTTAATTGGAAATGGCCGCTTTTGTGTGCCGCGCCCTAATTACTATAGAATTAACCGTATGCACTATACATAATAGTTGAAATTAAATTTGTATTTAAATAAAGCTTAAAGCTTTGTTGTTGTGGTTTTAGTGCAACATTTATGAATGGTTGTGGTGGCACAGTGATTGTGAATTCAATTCCTACTTGAAGGAATGAATAAGCGGATTATTTCTTCGCTCTGGTAACGACGTGAAATGCGGCGTTGAACTCCGCCACTCACTCTCACACACACACACACAGAGGACACAATATCTCACAAAATGATTGCATACGGCCGTATAACATAACTTTATTCTACAAGTTTTTCAACTTCTTAAATTGTAATGCCCCTTGACATACAATCCTGAAATTGGTAAGGAACCCTCGGTGTGCGAGTCCAACTCGCATTTGAAAATTTGTCCTTATATGCATAGGGAACTGCAAAAGAGGCTCAATCTATACATTATGATAATAAATTAAATAGAAAAAAAAATCGTACACATGTACGGTAAATAATTAAAATTTACTAATTATTATAAGCTTTTATTTGAACTACCGTGTTAGTGTATGCGAGGATTGCAAGCTCAACTTGACCCACTTCCTAGTGGGAAGTGGTCCAATTGAACTGAAATTTGGATTACGACTTCAGTTCTGATGACAATGAAATTACATTTAATCAATATAGTTGTTAATCCAAAATGTACAACATGAGAAAAAATCTGGAAATTTTCTCAAAAAGATTATTTAAATTAATATTTTAATTTTTATTTATTTTTAGCTCTTTTAAAGGGATTTACTTATCTGTGATCTGAATTTCAAATACATATAAACAAATTAAAACTAAGCCACTGCTATTCTGGGACTTGTTTGTAGAACTCATACATTGTTTTAGCAACGTAGTTCGTACTGTGCACTGTGAGACAACTTCACTATGTAGAGTTGCTAGTGGCTTGTTCAGTCCAAACATTTATCCTAAGACTGGTAGAGTCAGTCTTAAACAGGAAGTTATCTGGTAAATTACTATTAAGCTTAGAGTTTCCACCTTAAAAATAGATGTTGATATCATAAAAAAGTAAAAGTTAAAGTTAAGAAAGTTAAAGTTTTACTGAAAGTTCTGCTTATAAATTTAACTTCTAATTTTCACTTTGACTTTTTGGGAATAATATTTTAGTAAAAAAATTGAATGTAGCGGGATATGAAGTTGCGCTTTTAGAAAGCCGTCAGAGACGTTTTCCAAGATGCTAGAGTTCAAATTATTAAACGCTATTAAAAATGATTTTTCTTTTCTGGGTGTAGAATAAGCAGTTTTAAAATGTTATAAAAATATTCGCAGTTATATATTTTTATAACTATGAAAATATTTTATATTAAAATTTAATGCATTTCTTTAAATATCAATTATAAAATCAAAGTAGTGTAAAAATAAAGCTTCAATAAGCGGTGACCGAAGTAAGAAGTATTTTAACACAACACCAGGTTCACTATTGCGAAGTATGCAAAACAACATATCTAAAGACAAACAAAAAATATTTACCTAGTTAAGCTATCCATCTGTAATGTTAGATTAGAAATTGGTACTGATGTACCATAATATTATTCGAATCATTTAAAAACATCACTTCTACACTAACTTTAAAAATTTTCAAATACCAGTAAATAATGACAAACTGCAAAACATATTATTCAATACTATTAAATTCTCCTCTCCCTTCACTAACAAATACTATGAAAAATAAAAGAATGTGTAATTAAATTCCAAAAACCTAATTTTGTGAGGACTTTAAAAATGAGCTAGATAATAAATACCAGTGGACCCACTGTCAAGGAACATTTATGTATGTTGGTTCATGTTTAATCCGCTTTACGACCGCAAGTTATAAGAGAAATGTCGCTTTTAAATGTTTTTTTTTAGCTTCACGCTGTTCCTGCATGTTGTAAGGATATCAAAAGGGACCTAGTATTAAAGCCGTCTCAAAAACTGTGTGGAAAGTGGAGGTGTCGTAACAACAATGTCTTGCTCGCTGTGATGTTCATTAAAATGACTTACAAATTTTTGTTAAAGCTCATTTTTAAAAGCTTTTATTTAACTTGCAATGTATGTATGTGGGTTCGGGTGAAATCTTAGAGCTCAATTTTGAAGTAGATATCGTCAACCGATTGAGCTGAAATTTTGTATACACGTTTACTTTGGATGACAATGCACGATAAAATATGTGACGTCATTCTAAATGTAATATGGCGGACCATGCAAGATGGCGGAATTGTTATTTTTAATGTACTTCTACAATATGGGTATCAAATGAAAGGACTCGTTGAGAGCAACTCGAAAAATAATGTGATGTCACTCTAAATCCCATAAGGAGGATATTGAAGATAGCCGAGTATCTATTTGGTCTACTTCTACAATATAGATATTAAATGAAATGGGTCGTTGACCGTAACTCTAAAAATAATGTGACGTTATACTAAATCCAATATGGCGGAACATCTAAGATGGCGGAATAGTTATTATTTATGCACTTCTGCAATATGGGTATCAAATGAAAGATCTTGCCGAGAACTATTAGAAAAATAATGTGACATCACTTGAAATCCAATAGAATCGTGCCGATTCAAGTTTTTTGTGCTTTCATATAATGAAAGGTATGTTCGTACGATTGAGCTGAAATTTTGTATACACGATTGGTTTGGATGACAATGCACGATAAGGTTTGTGACTTCATTCTAAATACAATATGGCGGACCATCCAGGATGGCGGAATAGTTATATTTCATGAACTTCTATAATATGGGTATCAAATGAAAGGGCTTGTTGAGAGTAACTGGAAAAATAGTGTAACGTCATTCTAAATCCAATATGGCGAACCATCCAAAGTAACAGAATAGTTATTTTTGATGCACTTGTACATTACGGGTATCAAATGAAAGGGCTTCTTAAGAGCAACTTGAAAAATGATGTGACGTCATTCTAAATCTAATAAGGCGGACCATCCAAGATGGCGGAATAGTTATATTTAATGCACTTCTATAATATGGGTATCAAATGAAAGGGCTTCTTGAGAGCAACTTGGGAAATAATGTGACGTCATTCTAAATCCAATATGGGGGACCATCCAAGATGAACGAATAGTTATTATTTTTGCAATTCTGCAATATGGATATCAAATGAAAGGGCTCATTGAGAGCAACTCGAAAAATAATCTAACGTCATTCTAAATCCAATATGGCGGACCATCCAAGATAGCCGAATAGTTAATTTTAGTCTACTTCTACAATATGGATATCTATTGAAAGGGCTCGTTGAGAGTAACTCGAAAAATGTGACGTTTTTCTAAATCCAATATGGCGGAACATCTAAGATGGCGGAATAGTTATTATTTATGCACATCTGCAATACGGGTATCAAATGAAAGGGCTTGCCGAGAATAATTAGAAAAATAATATGACATCTAGTGTGAGAAACCTTCTTCCTCCTGGCATTAATCCCGGCTATTGCCAGGGTCTGCCTTCCTACTCAACCTACTCCACTTTGCGCGGTCTTTTGCGTCCTCGGTGGTTAGACCATTGGCTCTCATATCCGGCATCACGACATCCAACCAGCGCTTCCTTGGGCGTCCAGGAGGTCTCACTCCAGGAACTGATATAGCAAGGCACTTGCATCCGACATAGTTCTTAGACCGGCGCGTAACGTGGCCAAACCATCTCAGGCGGCGCTCTTGGAGCTTATCCGCTACGTCACGGACCCCAAGACTACCTCGAACGAATGTGTTGCGTATGCGGTCAGACCGCGTTACGCCGCACATCCACCTCAGCATCTTCATTTCCGTGACGTGAAGCTCCTGAGTGTGCCGAGATAGTGCTGGCCAACATTCGCTGCCGTATAAAAGAACCGGTCGTATGATGCTCTTGTATATCAGTCCCTTGAGCTTGGCGGTTTTCTTCGGTCACAGACCACACCAGTGACCTCCCGCCATTTGGCCCAGGCAGCACTTATCCGGCCATGGACATCGTGATCGATGCCTCCAGACTCGTGCATAACGGATCCAAGGTACCTGAACTTTTCTGACTTAACGGCTGGCTCAGGACCTATAAGGATCGTGCTCGAGTCCGGGCTCCCGCAGGCCATGTACTCGGTCTTCGACACATTTAGTTTAAGACCGCCGTTCTCAAGCGTACCCTTCCAGAGGTTCACTTTACGCTCCAGCGTCAGTCGGTTCTCGTCAATGAGTGCTATGTCGTCGGCATACATCATCAGCCATGGAGGCTGCACTACATTGAATAAGAACGGACTAAGAGTCGCGCCCTGGTGAACCCCCACTGTAATCGGGAAGGGTCTAGTGTCGCCAACAGCATTCCTACCATAGAAGCGGAATCGTGGTACTTGTCTCTAGTGTGAGAAACCAAACCAGTGGTAACTAAAAAGTAAAAAATAAATTATAAGCAAAAAATCATTTTTAAAAAAACACAATTTATATGATCATAAAAGCTTGTCGCGTTAATCAATATTTAATTAAATTGAAACTTTAAAAATTGAAACTTAGCAGATTTTACATAATGAAATTAGTACTAGTTTAGTTACACAAGTAAATCGCGCGAAAAGCTTTTATGATCATATAAATTGTGTACAATGAGGTTATGAGTTGATAGTTAAAATTTAAAAGACAAATTTTATTTTCTTCTTTTTAGAGCGTTTAAATAAAAGCTTTTTCTAAAAATGATTTTTTGCTTATAATTTATTCTTCATCTAAATTAGATGATGATGATGATGATGTCGATTTAATTAAATCTTCTACAAAATACTTATTAAAAGTTTATATTTTTAGTTTCACCGAAGCTTACGATAAGCACAGCGTTAAGCTCTGCCATGAATTATATCAAAAATAAATAAGAAAATAAAGAAAAAATTAATAAGTAAATAAAAAAGAAAGTGTATTAATAGCAATTTCTCAATCTACACAATCACTTAAAAATAAAAAAGCTAACGCTTCCCCCTTGCACCACACACTACACACTCGTGTACTACGCTCGAGGCTCTCACAATTAGATCCCAGAACCCCTGAGGCGCGGCGTCGGGACAACCGGCCGGCGTACCAGAGCCTACTGGTGCATTTTCTTTGGAATTACACTGCAAAATATTGGTTAAATATCATTGTTTCGTTTTTTTTTATTTAATCTTATGGTTTTATTTATGGTGAAACGGCGGTAGTAGCTATTTCGAATACGTTTTGAGAACATTCTCACAAAAAAAAAAGGGATTTCTAGCCGACTTTATATTTGGCAATATCTCGGGAACGGAGTTTTTTAGCACTATTTTTCCTCTACCTACTCTGCGTTATTCGGTATATAGCGTGAATGTATTTATTATTTACTGGCGGCCCGTTTGCGGCTTCTCCCGCTTGAAATACACCATTGTTTATTTAGTTACTGAATAAACGTCGTGTTCTAAAAACATTATCATTTTAAAGACAATATCTATACAGTTAAAAGTAATGTGTCAAGCAAATAAACAAAACGGTTTTTTGTAGCATCTTCATCGAATATTTTAAATTGTTATAACTTTTTATATTTATAATTCCATGTCTTCGTTCTGGTGTCGAGGCGAAGTGCGGCGTTGAGTTTTGCCACTCAACAGGTAATGCCTCGAGAATTCGACAGAAAGAACACTAGATTCCCTTTGCCTACCCTGCTGTGTGCGGGATGCAGCGTGAAGCTGATTTATTAAAAATTAATAGACACCCCCAATAACAGATTTTGTCATATATCTTCTATGTACATGCAATGATCTGTTACAATTTTATTATACATATAGATTTATTTTATTTTGAATAATTCACATCACCATTCTACAGAAAATTATTGGAAACCACTTTGCAACTCGCTTTGAACTGTTGTTTGAGTGCCGACATTCGATGGTTCTAACCACCGGAGATAATCTAACAACGACTTTACGAACTTAAGCCTTAAATTTTAAATTCATAAGGATTAAATTCCTATACACATGAAACACGAATATATTTGTATCGGGAAGATTACATTAATTCGTGAACATGCTCCTGACGTTACCGATGCGTGGTTCAGCAGCTACTTTAATTTAAAGAACATGAGATAGAGATTCTTCTTAATGATATTACTAAGGCTGTCGTGCTTCGATATCCACGCGGTGGAATTATTTATTATATTTAAATTATTTTCATTTTCCTGCTCTTTAAGCAAGGTGAGATATTAAAGTTCCACTACTCATCACGTAATGTCTCAAAAAATGAGCGTAAAGTAAGAATTGAAGTATCTTAGTACAAGTTACTTCTGTCTACTCTGTTATGGGGTAAAACGCTAGACGCTGTGATTGCATGTACATAATTAATGGTGTATAAATAGATAGGATATAGTGATACAAGTCTCCGTTCTCCGCTCTTCATTCGAAATACAATCATTCACCCGTCGTTTTTACTGTTAGACGCTCTCCCATTACACCACAACCACTTTAGTTATTTAATAATAGATACCAAATAAAAAATAATAAAATAACACCTGACCGCTAAGTTTAAGCTACATTAAGACACTTTCGTTTCCCATTTTCCGCTGAGTGTCTCAACACTAGGTTCCTTTTCCCTACTCTGCTACGTGCGGGGTACTCGTACAGCGTAAAGCTAAGACATGTTGCTACGTACATCCATTTATCGCAACTTATTTTATATTAGCTTTTAAAGAACAATTTAAGTACTTTCAAAGTACCGACACGTGATGTAGAAATCGCTCTTAATTGACTTTGTTACTGGAGTTCGCTGCGTTGTTTTTTTAAGCTTTTTCAACTACTTTGTTAAAGCTTCTTTCACTCAATTACCTCTTTTAGATTCTTTTTCATCTGCATATAGCGAAATAGACAGAGGGAACCTAATGTTAAAACAGTCCGTTCCCATTTTGACACCTACGTCCCCCAATTTCCGCAGAATTCTGAAGACATTGAATGTCGAGAGGCGGAAAGAGCGAGGAAGTAAAAATATTTAATATTTCATTGCCCTAAGTGGTAATAGAATCCACAACTGCTGCGTTTACAATTGCACGTTTTTACCCCTGCGCGAAGGTCTCGAAGAGCTAGTTATGGAAGTAAAAATATAACGTTGGATTGGTTAAACCAACCCGACGTTTATTGATCATAATTAGATTTCTGTACACCCCCTCATACGAGATAAGGTTATCCCCAATTTGCTCTGTCTGGTCACACCTTAAAAATTCCCTCATTCCTGCGAATATCAAGTTAAACGATAGCCCTCTGTTGATTATATTCTATAACTATAATAATATTATATATTTAATATTTTTATTTCCTCGGTCTGGAAACGAGACAAAGCGCGGCGTTGATTTCGACAATGCCGTAGTGGGTATTGGAAGTGTGTTAATGGAAATGAACAAGGTCCAAAGGTCAATGGTCTTAACGAGGGTTCCCAGGTTCCCTCGGTCTACCCTGCAATGTCCTCCACATTATAGAGCGCGAATAAACCAATCAATATAAAAATGCGTATCTTTTCATAATAAAGGTATATGCATAAGGTTTTTAGTGTCACGCCTTTTCCCGATTATCAGATTATATAAAGAGACTTTGGTGTCAAAAGCTCTATATTTACTAGATTATTTTTTTGACTTACGAGATAAAAAACTATGTTAATAAAAACGATAAAAAAAAGTAAAATCATCTAATATCGTACTAATAAAGTTTTCAATCTAAATCAGCCTACAATGAATGATGAGAGCAGATCCACTGCAGGCAATAAATTTGTCAGTACCAGCTGACGTAGAGACGGCCTGCGGACGGTGCGCTATTGTGCAATTTGATTGTTTTATTATTGACAGTGAAATGAAAAAAAAAACAGTTTTTACGTAAATTTGTCATCACAAAGTGAAATTTGGAAAATCTGTTTGTTCATCTTCACATATTTCTTGTGACAAGGTGGACAGATAAAACCACTATGCATTTCGCCAGGTAGTATAAAACAGGACTCTATTTTACAAGAGTTAAAACACTTCTTAGCACTAGTTAAGACAAAGAGTAGCAATACTCAACGCCGCGTGTTGTTTTGTTACCAAAGCGACAAAACTAAAACAATTCACTCATCGGAATGGGTATCGAAACCACATCCGACGCATTTACAGTCAGTATAAAATTTTCACCTCTGATGAACCTAGAACCTCGAAGTCTAGAACTTTCGTCTAATTAGAGTTACCTCAAATTTAAAAGTCGACTTTATTTTTTTATATATATGTAGATAGAAGATATATTTGCAATTCTAAGATAATTTATCAACATAATTTTGAATGCAGTGGCCTACAGAGATATCACATGACAGAGGCAGTAGTGTATACATTAATAACGTACTCGTGTCATACATACACATACATACATATATACATGTGGGTATGTATGTATACAGTGTGCATCGATCCACTGTTCGCTGCACACTGTAGGTCATTGTAGACATGAAGTGTTCATGTCAAATTTGAATTTTATTTATTTAAATTATTATTCATATTGAAAAAGTTATTTTATGGTCTTAGCGCAGAAGCCCAAAATGTGACTGTAAACGCAGCTGGTTGTAGGTTCGATCCCCACTCGAGGAAATTAAATATTTATTTATATTTATATTTCCATTGCAAGAGGCAAAGCGAATACAGAATTTAGCAGAAAGTAGGGAACGTAGTGTGTTGACACTAGGTTCCTTCTACCTACACTGCAGTATGCGGGATACAGCTTGAAGCTGATTTCATTTAAATTATTTTTTTATTTTATTGAAGCCGATACAGCAGTGACATCGCATCCGACTTTAAGCCTGTCGATAATGGGTTCAATCCCGGAGGAATGAATTATTTCCATTTTCTCGCTGAGATAACAAGACTTAGTACGTTAAGTTTAATCATTCAAAATATAATATGTTAAAAATTCAGCAAAAAGTGAGGACGAGTGAGTGACGAGTTTTTTTTTAAATGTCTCAAGTCTACGCTGTTCAATTTAAATACGAGCCCATAACGCATTTGTGAAACTTTAATGAAATGCACGATAAACGTGAAAAATGAATTTCAGATGATCTAAAATATTCAGGTGGATGGATGATCAATCAGTTTGTTTTATTGCAAGCAACCTTTTGATTTGTAATAGATCTGTGTTTTGATTACTGCTTTTTGTTTAAAAAAATAATATTTATATGAATGTTATTTTATTTTTTATTTTCTTATTAGTGGGCTTAGCTAGAATATTTTTTAGAAAACTATCCATTTTATTCAAATTTAACAAATGTTACGTAACATTCATTAGTTATTAATCAAATTCAAAGTAAAAAAAACAATAAAACGAATATTTAGTTAAGTAAATAATAGAGATAGAGAAATATGAACGAAAGCCGTCGTAGAGTAGCGGTGAATCATCTGACTGTAAACGTGACGGTTGTAGGTGCGATTTTCCCTTTAGAGGAGGAGTCTTTGTCATTTCCGTGTTGTACCAGGCGGAAAGAAGAGCAAGGAAGATTCACAATAGGTTCCCTCTGCCTACCTTGCTGAAAATAACTGGAAGCTACATAAATAACCAATATCTAAAATGATTTATTGTCTTAACAATATTTTCTATGTAACTGGGTAGGTACAGAGATAATTAGTTTCTTACTTTTTCACGCTTATAACAGGATTGCTATCTACGTAAAAAGTAAAAAAATAAACTATAAATAATATTACATTATGCATAAAAAGTGGCAAATTAAGTGACTTGCAACAAAATGTCTAACGCGATACCAAGTTGGAAGAGTAAATAGCTCCAATATAGAATAGTTGGCGAGATCAAAGGGCGGGCGGTGAAGCAATTTCTACGTATAATTCAGTTTGCTCTCAGTACTGTAGCCGCTGCCTTGCCTATGTTTAACTTTATTACATGGACCTTAATTAGTTTTTATGCTGTAGTACGAGAAGCTGACGTGGTGCATTGGCTGTTAACGCTATGGTTGTGAGTTCGATTATTTTCATTTCCTCCAAGAGGATCACCTTAGATGACACGGCCATCTTGCGCGTCGGTGGTGAGAGCTATATTAGAAGGAACTGTCTTGTTATGTCTCAAGGAAGTGATGGTTGGATGTCGTGAGCCAATGAACCAATCACTGGATGCTGAAGACCATCCAAAGAAGTAGGAGTTGGAAGACAGATGCTAGTAATAAAAAACGGGAACAATTCCAATAAGAAGATGAAGGAAAATGACGAAGTTCAATGTAACGGAAATACGATTAGTTATGTAAATATGAACAAAATATAAATATCCTCTTGAAACACAGTAATAATATCAGGGGAAATTAAACAATTCTATCACAAATGAAACGGAAAATTGGTACAAGAATGAAAATTTACGATAATGCCAGAAACAAAAAAGGGACAAAAGAAATATTTTTAATATCGAAGGATGCCTTATGAGGAACAACGGGCGTATACGATACATACAACAGCCGTAATATATTATTTAATCAAGCAATCAGAGCGCGGGACAACACGTCGATAAATCGCGGCTATTTACATACTGATAATGAGTGCGTCTGATGCGGCATAATGCTCCAGGGTTCATGATTTTGTTATATTTTTTTATTTTTTTTACTTAACATAAGTATAAGTAATAAGTTACGGTCTCTGCATATACCTTTTCCACTGTCATTAACCTCTTCATATATGCCTCGTCAAGATTTTGACGTGTTCTTTTTCCAGTCATCAGAAATTACAGGACTAGGACCTGCCTTATCCAATAACTTTTGTTCCAGTATCTTTGATACTGTGTTTTCGAAGGTCAACCGAGGTCTCCCCCTACTTCTCTTACCACTCACTTTTCTATCATAAATCTTCTTTGCCATTTTTTCATCCCTACCAGAAACTTCGTCTTACTCGCCTTAAGGCTTCGACCATTATTTTCACACCCTTCTTTTAGAGTGCATTATCTGCGTACAGCAGGCAATTCACATTCAAGTCACCTATTTTCACTTTTTCGAAAATCAGATTTTAGTAAAAAATTTTAAAAAATCAATAATAAAGTATCCACAAACTTTGTACCGCGTCATATTTAAGCCAATACATGCGAATATACCAAACGGACAGTAATCACGGAATAATAAATATTATATAACGATATTTGTTTTTAATATTTACTCAGTTATTGGAATAAAATAGTGGAATATATTTTCATGGATTCTATAGCTTACTTTGAACGCGACGAAATTACGCATTGGCGCAATGGCTCGATGGCAGTGAGTTTGATTCCCACTCGGGGGAAACATTGACAAAATATTGATGATAAATCACTCTCTCCTTTACTAGCTGGGTAAGCAGAGAGAATCTAATTTTCAAGACTACAGTCTTAGTGGCGGAACTCTACATCGCTCTTGGTCTTATTACTGTATTTTTATCTGACCGCTACTACCAAACTCGCCCTAAATGAGTGAACAAGTACGAAATAAAACATTGAATAATATAATCGAACTGACTTCTCTTTGATACAATTTAATTATCTTACTGGGTACCCCCTACAGCTAAGATATTAAAAACATGTATATTAAATTTGAACTCGATTATATTACCTACTTGCTGCTGTACGCCATTGCCGTAATTTCCTATCTTTATGTATGAGTAAGGGAGTTATTTTGACGACCTTATGAAGAGATTCAAATTTTCGGTCTCTTCGAAGTCTTTAATAAAATATCTTTTTCATAAAATCCTGGGCTTTAGCAAAAGTTTTTAAATTTTTTTTTAACTTTATTATACAGTTTTTTAATGCACTGATTATATTTCATTTTTTTAACAACATGCTATATTTCGCATACAGGGAAGGCAGAGGGAACCTAGTATCAATCCACTTTGTTCGCCAATTTTCATCAAATCTTCGAGGCACTCAATTCATCGCCATATTTTGTTTTGTTACCATAGCTAGGAAATTGAAATAATGAATTCCCCTGGAAATCGAACCCAAAACCGTCGCGTTTACAGTCAAAAATTGTGCCGCTGCGCCTCAACGGCTTTCATACATACATACATACATACATACATATGTATATATGCAAGTAGTGCAGTTACGTCATCGTGTCATCGATCCGCCTCCAATTATTCACGTACGGGCCTCTGTTCGACGATATTGCATGTGATTTCGACAAACAAAGGACTCTATTTGGTAATACAATATACCGATTATAATATACTAGTAGCTTACAACGATTATAAAATAATAGTATGTAATAATTTCTGTGAAGTTAAATGCAGAAATTGAGCTCGAATTCTTAAAAAAAACAGTGGTAAGAAATACATAATAGCCATTTCCATCCATCCATCCAAAATCATTCAAAGTTATCATTTTAGACAATACACGACCAAACCCACGCAACGAACGCACTAAAAGGGAATTCCTTGAAATTCCAGAGGAATTACAGGAATGGGAAAAGTTTACTATACTATGTAAAATTGGTATACATAGCTGAATTTCAACCCGCTCTACTCACGAAACCCTATAATTAAGCATTAAGTATAACAAAATCTAATGTAATAATCTACGTATTTAAGTAGTGTCTGTAAATACGGTTGTGGGATCGATTCTCAGTCATCGAAATTAATTACATTCAGTTCGTATCTCTTGGAACTAGACAAATTCATCCTCTTTCATCTCGATCCACCAGTCAACACATGTCTCTTGGAAAACAGAAGTATCTTACTGACATCAGGTTCCATCTGTCTATTCTGCTATATCCGGGATACACCTTGAAGGTAAATTAAAAGTAGTGCTACTAAGCTATATGCTACCTGTGACCGGGTCACCAGCACTCACACGTGCATAAAGCTCAAATTTGCATAATGTCCCGTCCAGCTGGAACGGTTCCGATTAAACGTAAGCAACGGCAATTTCACGCGCCACTTGTCAAACGAACTGGCTATAGGTACCTAGCCGTAGTGTAGATTGGTACAGTGTTTGACGTTGCAAAGTAGATTCTTTGTGGGTTAATGAAAGGAATATTTACGGTGGGTTTCAGGGTTGACGAGGCCGCTGGGGTTATGGAAGAATCTCTTGGGTGTGGCACCCATGATATTCTTCCATAACCCCAGCGGCCCCCCGGGCCTGTGGCGGAGGAGCACCGTGAGGTTTTAGTGGGTAATGTGGATGACCTAAATCTGTCGTCCATAAGTCCTACATAACCACCTCTAGTCTCCATTCGGGTAGCGTATCTTTAAAATGATCTTATCGTGATTAAAAAAAGTATTTTATTTACTTTTTTTAAAGTAGGCAGAGGGAATTTTTTGTTAAGAGACTCAGTTTTCCACTTTTTACACAACTTTGATATCAGGTAGCGGAAGTGGCAATACTTGAAAGTAAAAAGGAATATTTACTACTAATTTATCATTTAATTTAATATAGTTTTACTAAAAAGTTGTTAACGTAATACCGTTCTCCATTTTGCATCCGTTCAAGAAACATTAGAAAATAGATGTATGTTTTGTATAAACTTTCTTTTGAATTATAATTGAACCACAACCATAGCTAGCATGACTGTAACTGTAAATTTTCATTAAAAAGCTCACGATTCCTTCTTAAATTAGCATGACATCGTACAAAGTACATTTCATTGTATGAACATAAAACGGTTCGTAAGAGAGCTCGGCTAAATACACAACGCTCTGTCACCGTTTCCCGCAACACTTGCATCGTAAATTAGGTTAGATTCAAAGTGTGAAAATCTCACTCAATTTAGCCTGCAGGGACCTACTGCTCTGTTACATAATGAATGTGCGATCAAAGATATGCTTCGCAATGCCGTTGATGCCGGTGCGAGAGATATTTGACTGTAAACGATGATAGTGGGTTCGATTCTAATTCGGTATGTTATATTTAAAAAATATTTATCTAAAAAAGGCCATCGTGGTCTGGTGGGTTAAGAGATTGGCTATAAACGCAGCGATTGTAGATTTATTTCCTCGCTCTTGTAACAAAGGAAAGCGCGGCGTTAAAATGCGCCTGTGCCGCTGCGGCCTCGCGCAAATTACAATCACGTTTCCTAAATGACATTTATGAATACAAGCCTGTGAGGATTTAGTAACTTTCCTATACTGAGTTTTAAAGTGTTAGCATCATTACTACTATTCTTACATCACTTTTTTTTAGCTGCTGTCGTCATGCTGTATCTCAAACGGAACCTAGTGTTAAATCACTCCGTTTCCTACTATCTTCTTAATATTTGAGACAATGCGTGTTGTGATGTGAAAGTAATTAATATCCCCGAGTGGGAATAGAACCCATAACCGTTACGGTTACAAACACTCTATGCCACGAGTATAAAACTACGTTTTATAAAAAGTTTTTCAAATTAAAACAATATTACATACATACATACGCAGGCAGATTAAACAATAATATTTAATTACGCTAGCAGTTTGGAAACAAAGTTAGCAAGTTTAAAATTAGCTGGATAGTCAGTTTATGCAAACAAAATTATAGAATGAATGGATATTTATTTATGAATATAATAATATGCTTAGTAAAGCTTTGGAATTAATGCATTTTTTTACTTAAAGTGACCTGGCCTAATATATTAGTAAATATTATCGTTAATAAAAATATATTATTTATTAGTTCCGTCTATCTGTCAAGAATCTTTATCTCAGGAACACTTGGAGATATTGAGTTGAAATTCTAGCCATATATCTAGATCTATAGCCCCATGATTTTCTGATTAAAAAAATATTTCTACATTAACTTAAAAAACAAGATATGGCCGTTTATAGAGCAAAAAAACGCGTATTTCGACATTATAAAGGGAATCAAAATTAATAGTGTTAACCTAGAATATATTTGAATAATATATAATTATGTATATTTGGCAGCTAGTATCTATAGGTAGTATTAGTGCAGGAAATAATCTGAAAAATATACATTTGTGGCTAAATACTAAAAAATAATAGCCTTAAATAATGAAAAACGCTTATTTAGACAATATAAAGGGAATCAAAATTAAAAGGTACTTCCGGTTTACCTAGTATTATGAAATTTGGCAGCACACCAAAGCGAAGTAATAGAAATATAAATTTAAATAAATATTTCATTTCCTCGATTGGGATCGAACCCACAACCAGTCGCTTTTACAGGCACACTTTGTGCACCTGCGCCACGACTGGCGTCAAATAAAAAATACTATTTATAAATAAAAATATATAAAACAAAATCAATCTAAACCTTTTCAACATATTTGATTAAAAAGTTATATACACAAAAGGCTTTAAAACAGATTTTTTAATAAAATAAATAGTTCTGAAACGCGATTGCGTACCTTATAAGGCTGGCTATCGCTATATATGTATTGGGGACTGTTAATTCAAAAATGTATAAGAGGCTGTCCTACCGAATTTTAGAAATAATATCACATAAAACAGAGAGTGGAGAAAAAATCATTTAAAATCATTCTGCCCGTAAATAAATGAGAAACTGCATTCGTTCAGTTCAGATTTAAATCGAACATCGTAATCTGTCTGCTTCGGTGGAGTATCGAAATGAAACGATTTCATAGCGGTTTTTATTAATTAATATTGACGCGTCGCCTCGCATCTGCGGATTGGTAACCCAGATAGGACTGTATAATGTATATATTGCTAGCTTTTACCAACGGCTTTGCTCTCGAAATTAAATGGAAATAATTAAAAATTGTTGCCTTTTATAAAACAAATAAAAATCTATAGCCTGTAGCCTTTTTTGATAAATATTTCTATCTTTTCTAAGATTTTTTCAATTCGAACCAGAAGTTACTGAGATTAGCACGTTCAACCAAACATTTTTTTCAGCTTCATAATAATATTTAGTACAAATATGACCTACATATATAATTATGTACAATCGTATGTAGGTTATGTTAAATATTTCGTATAATTTATACCTATTGTATATGAGGGCGGTCAATTGGTCGTACGAATGTCACGTTTGATAGCTTGTGGCTTAACGCTATAATTAATTGTACTAGTTGTTGCTATATAGCAGTTTCTTGGTATACTCTATAGATGTTGAGGCTGTACAGCGCAGCGGTACAGCGTCTGACTGTCGTGATGATTGTGGGTTCAATTACCACTTGGGAGATTGAATAATGAAATCAACTTGATAATTTGGTATTGGGCACGTGGGAAACGGGGTTTTTTAATACTGAAACTAAAAAATAATAATCCCTGGGTCCGAGAAGTCAAACAGGGTTAAACAACACGGTTTGTCTCTAAATAAAAAAAATGCATAGTGTTTTAACATTAAGTTTTCTCTGTCTAGAATAGAACGACAGAAAAATAAAAAAATATAAAATTCAAATCAATGCAATCATTTCCTTTAACATGTTCCACAAAATATACTAAAACATAAATGTGGATTAAAAAGTTGTGTACACAAAAACGCTTTCAAAACGATTATTCAATAAAAAAAATTAGTTCGGTAAAGCATTCGTGTATGACATAATCAGGTTGACCACGTACGAGAACGGTGGGGTACGTCTGGTTTCAAATGTAAATAAAATTTAAAATTAATATTATTATTTTTATGTATATCTAAACTAATATTATATTCTATTGATTGAGGAGGGCTTTAGACAATATTAGCACGCTAGTTGTTTCGATACTTAACTTAACTGTTGCACTTAGAATGTCTTTGTTATGTATCATACACAATTCATTGTTACATCCATTTTATTAAAGAAATAAAGCTGCATTTAAAAGCTTATATTTTATATACTACTGGTGTGGATTCTTATTGTTTATATTCAAAATTGTTTCACCCTCTTTTTTCGTTTCACGCTGTAATCCGCGCATAGCAGGGCTTCGAGAATCCAGCAAAATTGGGAAGCAGAGTATCTTAATTTTAATCTATATATCTATATCTATTTAGGCTATCTGCGTACAGCGTGAAGCTGAAAAATAAAACTATATGAGGACTATACTCTAACTATATAAGAGACATACAAACGTATATGTCTCTTTAAACTAGAAAACACTAACAGTTTCACTAACGTTTGATTAGACTCCAAAGATGAACTGGGCTAAGAGGATTACGTGAGTCGATGTCGTCCGCGGGAATTTGAATACTTATGTAAGTTCCGTGCAGGTTTAGAAGCTTAGTGTATGGATAAATACCAATTTGTTTATACTATTGTATGGCACAGCTGGAAACTTCGTGTAGACGATGGTTTGAGTCTTACTAATGGTCTAGCAGGATACAGCGCGGTGTTGAACTCCGCCATATAACGCGCAATGTTTAAAAAATGAAGTGGAAAATGGGAAATGGATATCTTACTACTAAGTTCCCTCAGCCCTACATTTTTTCAACGTTTTGGCTATAGCTTTATATTTGTATAGGTACGAATACTGATGTTATGTCATACTACTTAACACGAATAGCACTTTGAAAATGTCAAAAATATTTTTGAAATAGCATTATTAATATCTTTGGGTAGCGGAAATTTGAAAAAATCTCCCTACAGATATGCTAACAAGGTAAATAAATTGTAACAGGCGTATAAAAATTTCGACGTAGCTTAACGAGAACCTATGGCCTAATGGTCAAAGCGCTTAGACGATTACCAAGAGACGCGGGTTCAAAACCTGCTACGCTCAAATTTTTATACGTTTTCTAAATAAGTAGGTATTTATCTTTACTAAATGTGGAATAAGACTTTAAACATGTCAAAAATATTTGTTTAATTGGTTTTTAAAATCATAATATATAATTATCGAATGCAGTCAATTATTATTATAGAGTTGGCGTAAAAACAAATCTAAAATTTCGGTCACAGAATTGTCGAGTGGTGTTTAATTAGAGCTAAATAATATGACGGCAATAATGGATAATGAGGACATAAGTACAATTGTTTAGCCATATAGATATACTACCTATATGAATTATATTGTATATAGACGCCATCGAAGTGTTATTCGACTAGCTTTTAACTGGATAACTGGACTGAAAAAATTACGGACTCTATCCTGGTACCCTAGACATAGATAAAGAAAGAAGAAGGCGAATAAGAAGAATGGAAAGAAGAAGCCAGTTGTGGCGCATGCGCACAAGCATGCTTAAGCGTGAATGCTTGTTTGTTCGTTTCGCACTCGAAGAAGTAAAGTGCTGCCGCTTAACACTTCAGCGGAAAGTGGGGAATGGAGTGTTTTAGCACTAGGTTCTCTCTGCCTGTTCTCTCTGCTATATGCGGAATACAGCTTGAAGCTAAAATAAATAAATTAATATAAAATTTTACAGAGTGAAGCTAAAACCTAAAGACTAACTTCTTTTTTTACATTAAAACAATATTTTTTATCTTATTAAGTATTTGAAAATACTATAATTATATATACAAAATCTATAAATAGTATAAGAATAAAAGCTGTATTTTACCTGCTTTGAATTATACATCAAAAATTCATAAATAAAATAATTTAGATAATTATATACCTAATGTATATTAAGATCTATCTTAAGATTACAAACACAAAAAATATAACCCTCACATGACGAACTAAGTCATTGCTTAATTCTGCAGATCTCACAAGTTGATAGCGAAGTTCTCGAGTCTCGATAAAGTGCGAAAGGTTTGTCTTCACTCCGAGGAAGTTTGGATAATCCTTATTTCTGCTAAGTAGTTTGCTGGCGAAAGCGAAAATAATTACGGGACGAAAAGTATGAGACGAATTCTATTCATGGTAGAAATGAAACGATAAAATTAATTTTATATTATTATTTATGAGTATTATTATTTCTATCAGGTATATTATCAGGTTTTATTATTTCTACATATTTTCATTAAAATTAACCAACTTAAAGAAAAAGTTACTCTTTACGAAATTGGGGTTACGATTTTATTGGCTAATACAATAATACAGCGGTAAGCTATCCTACATGAAATTAAAAAAATAATTTAAAACATTTTTATCCTTCAAATATTCTTAGACAGTAAAATAAACTTCCCTAATTAACGCTTTTTACAGTTTTTAGAATTACTTTATATTTCTACAGTGGCAAATTTAAACACATTGCAGAATACTATTATAGAGACGTATATGTAAACGCATATACCTCCGGACCTCGTTTCACTTAACTTGATAGCGTACATGCAAGTGACAGCGGTCTCACACACGCCGCCTTGACTATATTCGCTTATATATGTATGTATATGTGTAGGCATATATTATATCTAAAGATGATTCTAGTATCTATACTATAAATATAAGAAATGTCATCGCAGGATCATGCTAGAAGGTTCTGACTGTAAATGTAATGATTGTAAGTTCGATTACCGCTTCTGGAAATGTATAATTTTCGTTTTCCCTTTCTTATCAAGGTGTGGCGTTGAGTCAATTTAATATAAAGTGTGCTCAACTGGCACGCTCGGAACGCCATAATCAAAGAACCTTACCACTTAAATACGTTCTCCATTTTCTACATGAATTCTTTCGTGTATCAAGGCGTGGATCTCAACGCCATGCTTCTACTAGCTAGAGTGAGGAAATAAACTCACTCCCTCGAATTAGAATCGAACCCACAACCATCACTTTTGCAATCAAATTATCCTGTTGTGGAACTATTGTTCCAAATATCCATTATTTAGAATATTAATTAATATTTCATTTCGAGAGCACCGATAGGAAGCTAGGTATAATAGTAATATCATCATTCGTTGCCTAAACTGAACTAGATCGATGACCCCTCCACTTGGCCTAATTACGTCAACGCCTAACACTATATTACCTATCTATAGGTATATATAGTAAATAATTTATTATGTAAGTGCATACATTTGCTAACTCTAAACGTGGTCAGTTTCGAACTGGTGCCGTGATGGTTGTTGATTCGATTTTCACTCGGAAGAATGATTTTTTAATTATTTATAATATCTTTAATTAAATATATTATCCTCTTAAAGATATTACCTTCCCTCTACCTGCACTCCTGAGGGATATGCGGGATACAGCGTGAAGCTGTACTTTATTGTAGTTTTGTATGAAGAACATAAAAATTTCCCACTATATAACAATGGTGTCACGTGCATGACATACATATGAACATATTTTAGTATTTAGTTTATTCCCTCTATAAATTATTTGAATTTTTCAATTTGGTGCTGTACGATTTCAGTGGATTTAGTAGGACAGAGTGGAGGCTAGTCGTTTGTCATTGTCAGCGTCCAACGGCTTAATTGAAATTTATTATTAATTGGACTCTCAGTTTCGAACAATGATTTCTTTTAATAAATATTTAAATTATTGCTCATATTTTTATAGCTAAGGTCGTCGTGGCTCTGCGGCAGCGGGTTCGATTCCTTCTTGGGGAAATGGCTTTTTTTCATTTCCTCGATCTTTTAAGAAAAACTAAGCATTGTGTTGAGATAAATTGAAAATATTACATTTCCTAAAGTGGAGATTCAACCCCTAATTATGAAGTTTGCACATTGGCTCAACACTAACTTCTGTCAAATTTAAAACAATTTTAATGTATGAGAACTAATTTCAATTTTTAAACTTACATATATTTTTCGAATAATTCGAAATCTAAAACACATATGTTGAGCTTATTTTAAGCTTTCTTTTGTTTTTCTATCTAGTGTTGGGATTCATATATTTATGACAGTTATTCGGTCGACAATAGGAAATACAAGTTGTCAGTCAAAAAAAAAATATATTAGGAGCTGATTATTTTTGTTTTATATTTCCACGCTATTTTCCGATGATATAATTTTAAATGTCTTAACTATTTCAATTAAATAATGATTGGAGTTTAACGCCCCCTAGCTTGTAGATAGTTAACTGCTAACTAATAACTTCTTTGTTACGCCTTACACATGGTGAAATACTAAGAGTAAAAAAAATTAACGCCATCTAGCATCTTTATATAGAAACAGTTTAAGAACATTATAACATACTTTACGTAGAAACCCTATACAGAACGTTCAAACAGTAATGTAACCTTTCTATTGGAGATGGCGTTGTTATAAAAAAGCTGATCGATGTAAATATTATAGATGGCGTTGTAAACAACATTTTGGTAAATTTATATTAGAAAATGTAATAATTAATAGTTTAATTCAGCAGCGGAGATTCCATCTTATCGTTCATTTGGATCTTCCTATTTTAATTATTTTCATTTCCTTTGGTAACTAGGCATAACGCGGCGTTGAATTCCGCCATTCAACCTAGCAGGATAGATCGAAGGAACCTGGGAACATAGTGTAGAGACAAATTACACACAGCGTATCACAGTATCAGTATCTATTATAGTATCACTAACATATTTCTGCCATTAAATAGGGCACCTATATTCACTGTGAAAAATAAAAGGTAAAAAAATATAATAACTAAAATAAATTGCTGATACATATGTAATTTAAATAGTATTTCGATTTTTTGGGCCATTTTTTTTTACTTCAAACTGTATCCCGCATAAGCAAGGTAGGCAGAGTAAACTCAGTGTTAAGATACTGTATTCCCAACTTTTCACGTTTCACGCGTGTTGAGTGGTGGAAGTTAAGTCTTTATCGCTTTACACTTTGTCTAGGTATCAGGGCGATAATATAAATATATTAAATATTTCATTCCCCAGAATGGGAATGGAACCCTTAATCGTCGCGATTACATTCTGACAGACTCTACAATTTGACGTAAAACAATATAAATAGTACAATAAATAAAAAAGCAAAAGCAATAAATGATAAACGCGCGAGAACAACCTACTCACTAATTGGATGACCGCAGTTTAATTTTAAATTATTGAAAATCTTTTGTCATAATTTCGTTCGCTTCGTTACATAAATATAACTTTATAATTAATTTATTTTGAAAATTTGACACCTTAGAGATGGAGTGAAGCTGGATTTGAGAGGACGATAGATCGATAGATACAGTTTGTAGTCGAGAAAAGTTTTTATCCGAGAATTCCGATATTTGTTGCCTATATGTCGTGGTCGAAATTCATGCGTAAATCTGCGTTTCAAATAAATAAACTTTCAAATGAAAAAAATCATCAAAATGGGTTCACCCACTGAAAAGTTTTGGAGCAACAAACAAAAAAAAAATACAGCCGAATTGATAACCTCCTTTTCTTACAGAGGTCGGTTAAAATTACGAATCTTGGCAGTTACATGACCCTACTTTAGTTGACAAAATAACAATATAGTATCATCGAGCTGGTCTGATATTGGAACTAGGACTAAAATAGTGGAACTCTTTAAAGGTTGCTAGTTAACCACTTAAGTATATTACAACTACATATATATAATAACTTCTGGTATATATTTAATTAAATGTACACACGACGTGTATGTTTATGTATTTAAAATAAACACTATATCTCTCTCTATATCAGTATAACAATTATAATGTTGACATATTACAATATTATTCTCTTATTATAGGTATATCAAAGAGACGATCTAGCAAATTTCAAATTATCCACTTCGCTAATGGACTGTGTGAATATCAAAGCTAAAAAAATATATACTTAAGCGAGTACGTTCTCAACTTTGATAGTTTTAAATGACCCTTCGTTGAATATTTTTATCAAAGACGTCAAGAGTGTACATATTTTGAATCGCATTATGTACTGGAAATATTTAAAGGACTCTTATTTCATAGATTTTTAGAGTTCAGTTTAAACGAGATAATAGTTTAAAGGATTTTTTCGTGTTCACACATAGAAAGAAGCCAACGCGATTTTTGTGGATTTGATTCCCATTCTGGGGACGGGAGATTATCTTTATAATATTTAATTTCCCTGTTCCATCTTTTAATACCCAATGTCTCGAAAAACGGACGAAAAGTGGGGAATGTCTCAAAATTAGAAAAGAGCATGAAGCTACACATATAAAGGCTACGGCAGCGCAGTGAAATAGCATCTGTGTGTTATGTGCGTTCTCAATTGTTATGAGTTTGATTTCTGGTAGGAGAATGAAAGGGTAAATGAAAATTAATATACTCATTTTCGTAAGACAATTTACGGCGAAAATAATGTGACTTAACGTCCAATTTTCTTTAATGCCTTAAAATTTACTATCTTATATGTATAATTAAAAAATAACACTTCTTCAGTTATACTACATTTATTATATTAAATATAAAATTTCATTTCTATACAAAAATATATGAAATTGCTCATCCTAACTTCAAACCTTTTAAGTACAGGAAGATATCAATGTCAAAGAAATACGAGGAGTCAGTATCACACACTTATAAAACTATACCAAGAGCGGATGATTGATTGATCTACGCTGACGAAGACGTTAAGTAAGAAATGAATTAACTCTTGGAACTCGTTGAAAATGATGAAGGTTGTTTGCTTGGAGCAGAGTTGTACCTATTGAGTACAGGCAAAGTTACGGGCAATGGATTTCTTATCATAAATAAATATTTACCTTAGTAAATAAATATAGTTCTTGTGTATTAAAAATAAATAAGGCTCTAAAATAGATCCTTGCGGAACTTTATTCCTTTAAAATTTACATATTGGCTGTTGGTCTTATTAAAAGTGACAATTGAGTATTCTAATGTCACTTGGGTAGTTTGTTTAAATACAGTTAATCATCCGAGTAAAACAGTCGAGTCTCGAAGTGGGATAAAAGATGGAGAACGGAATGTCTCCGTCTGTCTGTTCTCCACTTTTTATTCTTTCGTTATGTCTACTTAAAAAGATGGAAGCCCTAGTGGAAGGAATAAAGAAAAAACTTAATATACGGGACACTAAAAACATTATCATGCGTTCTTAACAATTTCCTTGTTTTCATACAACGTGAACGAAGCAAAAATACTCGGTCTTTTAATATTTCAGTCAACACGCTAATGAGATAGTTTCGCGAAGCTCTCGTGTGAGAGTTCATATTATTTTGAGTGCCTCACAAAAGTCTAGATAAAAACCTTATTCACTTTTGTAAATTTTTAAAACATATTATCATTATTATTACCATTTCCTTTGAGGTGGAAAATGTTGAAAGTATTATAATATAATTACTTCATCTCTGGAAGATGTTTGTTTTATTTTTGTTATTTGAGGGCTCCTTTTATCAGTTTTTTTAAACTTTTTTTAATTTTTTTTTTTAATATACCAGATGGAGGGAAGCTATAAACTGTCTTCTGGAACTAGGAACACCTCAATTTCAGCCAAGTATTTTAAAGGTACAATGAATGGTATCAATAGTAAATCAATTTAGTAATTAATGATTCAATGTCTTATATTAATATACAGTTTCAATATCGAAATTGAACGTAAAAAGGAAAAAATGTATTTTCACTAGATTTTTTTCTTCTTACCTTGCAAAATGTAGGAAATACATGAAGATAAAAAACAACACCAAAGATATACCAACCAAGTGGTCATCTAAAAGGGGAATATATATTTTTCCAATATTTATCTAACACAAACAACTTATTTTCATAGTAATATCTTTAGTTTGGATTTCTTTTGGACGATCTTTACAAGTTCCCCCTCTATAACCCAGTTCCGTGTTTATTTCAAGTCACCAAAGTATCTCGTAAACATCAATTGATGGTCACAGCTTGTAAAGTATTTCGATCTGTTAGGTCAAACGTCCCTTACTACTTGTATAAATTTAATAAAAAAAAGCTTCATGCAAGAAATTAAAAATGTTAAATTAGCTTTAGATATAACACAATTTATTTTATTTAAACACAAACAAAAGGTTACTTTATACATACAAGTTAGACGCTTCAAAATAAACATCCAAATATGAAAGTTTTATTACTACAGTTTGCGGCACAGAACAAAAGCAGCAGTGCAAGAATGAATGTATAAGAAATAACAAATGTAAAAGAAGTTTTAAAGTTATTTCTTTGGCGTCATTTAACTTATGGATTATGGTAGAAAATGATTTAAGATAAATAATTAAGAATTCCTGAGGTATTTTAAGAAATCCTCTTTTAGTGCTCCCTTACACTCACTCACCTACCTTTATGCCAAAATGCAACTTTCTAAGTTCATAAGTTTCGCCTATACACTGTGAGTTAGTCACAACGTAACGGAAATGGTTAAATTTCACATTATTTTTCATCACCAAATAAATATACCTCTCTCATATTTCCTTTCAACTTTTCTAGATACACCCCTTCATTAAAATAGGGGCAAGATGTGGGTTCGATTCTAACTGGACGAAATGAATTGTTTTCATATTCTTGCTATAATAAAAAGACAAAGCGCGTTAATCTTTTATCTCTTAACAAATTAGGTCGTACATGGTGATCCCCATGGACTGACTGACTTGATATGCAAGGTACCATGTAAATATAAACTGATTGTACATACAATGATTCCACGCTCACAGTGAAACCCTAATCACTGTAAATATAGTGCTGTGGTAAGATAATACCCGGCGTTATGTTACACCCTTTAACACAGAAGATGCCTACCCTATTATATGTTGGAGATGTGGAAATAAAAAAATATAAGTTTTTATTTTCATTCAAACAGTCGATATATTTTCGAAAAAAATGTTAGAACTAGAGTGTTTTATTACATAAAAGCCTTGCCTAATATAGCTTTTTTATTTACCTTTCTTAGTGAGTCAGAGTGTATTTATTATGTTAATATAAAAATCAAAGTAACCTAAAGATTTTTGTCTACAACTTTTCTCATTCAGATCATTTGATATAAATAAAATTAATATTATTGAAAGCTTGCCTGAATTATTTTCTTAAAAAAGTTCAGGTATCACAATACACCATATTTTTAGAAACAAATATTTTCCTTTATTCGTAGCGAGCTACAACCCGGGTCTTCGCTTACAGAGGCTAGCCGTGGAACGCAATTCTTCGAGCGGGAGTCGAACCCACACCCAGTCGCCCTTACAGGCACACTTTATGCCCCTGTATCACGACATATTTCGTTTTTTTTTGGACGTTCCCTAACACACTCTATCAAGATTTGAAGAATATTTTGAAGCATAAACGTGAAATAAATATATGTAAGTAATTTTAAAGCAACTGCTTAGATACAATTCCTAGTTTGTTGTTCGTGTTACTCGAGAACATTTCTAAGTAATTCTCGAGGCCACATCGAAAAGCCTACTAGGCATATGCTGGTATATTCACAAATACAAATGTTTTTCGTAATCTACACTAGTCGTCGCTTGTAACTTTGTTAACATGGATACAAATTTATACATACAAATTCCTTTTTTCCGTTCAGACAGTATTTTTGAGGCAGAGCGCGGAGTTAAGCTTCGCAATGCCTTTACAAAATTTCCCTCTACCTTTAAATAATTGAATATGATTTTTTTTCATATAGGTACATTACTACCTTTCAATAGAAATAAATCGTTTCCAGTTCAAAAACTTGTCAAAGAAAATTTTACACCGTTCTTAAGTTAAAATCGCTCCACAGGGCGACGTTAAACACTCACCTATATTTTACCAGTTCAAATTGAATTGACGTTATTTAGAGCGTATCTTGGACTACTATGAGAACTTACATAATGTGAAATGTGAGCTTTATGTATGTATTGTGTGAGCTTTTTTTCTTTCAATAATAGTGCTTTTAAGCTTAAAATACATAGTAATTGGAGTATTATAAGAAATGACGTACCATAGAAATGAAATATCATATTTGAAAAACTGAGTGTGATAATAAAAACTTAAGAATGAAAATGACATAGGTTATAGGTTCGATTTTTGTTAGAAAAATCCTTGTTTTTTTGTCATAGTAATATGACTTTTTAGGCTTCCGTAGCTCAAAGGGTAAAAACACTTATAGGACCACTTTGTTGTCCGTCTGTCCGTCTTTCAGGACTATTTATCTCGAGAACACGTAGAAGTATCAAACTGAAACTAATATCAAATATTTAAGTTTGTCCCTTGGAGCATAGAAAAAAGCGAGAGAGCAACTGACATAATGACGGAATAACTGGACTTTCTTTAGGAGTTATTGTATAGATATAGAAATATATGTACGTAAGTCCAGTTCTAAGTCATATGTAAAGATAAAATAATGAAAAGAAATGTATACGACGACAAAATGTACGGACCATAAAGTCTGTAGTGTAAAAAAGAATAAACAACATAAAAAAATGTTTTTTATATGTATAGATTATCCTTTATTTTAAAATTATTCATCAAAGGAATGAACGACGTCTTCAGAGTACATTCTATACCGTCTTCAAGTTTCAAACGGCTGTCATTAGCGGTTTATCCCGGGCTTTAGTGAGAGTTGTATTAATGATATGGATAATGAAATTTTAACGTTAACATAGTAAGTAATAAGTTGAAATTTTACTTTTATTTTTCCTATTTTTCCCGACTGCTAAGCATGCGTTATGTTTTACGCGGCGTTAGGTTGCTCCGTGCAATGTACAATATCTCGGAAAATGGGCAGTATTGGGGGAGAGGTGTGTCTGAACTCTAGGTTTTTGCATGTCTCACTATATGTGGAATAAAAGGAAAAACTATAAAATTATCTATCCCAAAGTATACTTTTGATTAGAGTTCAAATTTTCAATTATTACAAAAAATAACTTTTCTAAGGTTATATTATACATCACATTTATTCGTTAGCTAGACGGTACTCGACGCAGGTACATTTAAATGTAAGCATACGTTATTTTGATTCTCTCTACACCGCAAGAGTCCTTACAACTAACTTCAAAAGCCCGCCGTGTTTCTTAGCAAATATAATTAAACCTTCGTCTTAACTTTGTTAAGCTTAATTCTATAGCAATAAAGTTTAAAATCGTTTAAATTTATGAAATAAAACGCAAAATTATGTTTGTCTTTCCTACGCATGCGTTTTACTTCCGTCGGCCATTTTCTGTAACACACACTAAGGTAGCCTCTGCGTATGTACAGGTATTTTCACTCACACGTATGCAAATAGTATCAAATTCTTAGGAAAATTGTGGCTCATCTGTGTGTGGGTGTTGTGTTTACTATATTTTTTGTTAGTGGTAGTGGGATGCTGGGGAAAGGATGTGTTCACACTGTTAGACCTTTTGTGCTATATTAATTGAATATTTATACGAATAAATAAAATGTTGAACGTTCATTTATTTGCAATTATGAAATCTGTTCCGATGGAACTCCATAATATTTTATAATAACTATTAATTTCATTTTCAAAACTCATGAGACAGAAATCGTTACATAGATAGAAGATTGAAGCGTGAGATCTTAAAAAAAACATTTACTCTTAAATAATATCTATCATCATTCATCAGTATATCCTTATTTAAAAACAACTCATCTAATATTTCATTATGCTTAGCCCTCAATGTCTTACAATTACATTTAACTTATAAAAAATAATTATACTACAATAATAATCAATCTTAATATTAAATTAACCTATCCACTATTCTTAGTATTTTCAATTGATATTTCACATTAAAATAAAAAATACGTTTTTTAGAACATTTATGCATTAATTAAATAAAATGATTTACCCAAATTAGCATTAATTGATAAAACATAAAATTTTGTGAACGACGCTTTACCTTTGACCTGACCTGCTTGAAAGCAGAGATTTCAGTCAGCCTCGCGACTCCGCCGCGCTAACACGCGTCTCACCTGCCAGTACAAAAATAAAATTTAAAAATAAGCTCACATTAAAAGCTTGTGCTGTGTAAAAGCTATGTGATGTAGTGGTTGGAGCTTTTTTCCTGAGAAAAAAATATTGTTTAGGTAAGAACGTAGGTCAGCTGATTGTAGTAGAAAATAAGTGCTTTTTACATGTTTATAATATAGTTATTATTTTATACTATTATTATTAAAATTAACGTTTAGTAAAAATTTAATAATATCTACTTATCACGTATTAATTCAATAATAATAGTATATATATTTTCCAATAAATAAAATATAACATTAAACATTTAAATAAAATATGAAACTTTAAGAAATTTATATTAAAATCCTAAAAGCTCAACCTTTCATATTTTAAAGAAATATCTATTATCATAACTGGTAAATTACGTACGACTCCAGAAAAAAACTCCTGCACGTAAGTGAGCTTATATTTACCATATTTATATTATAAAAGCTCTATTATAATGAAATTACATGCTGTTATAATACTGTTCAATTAAATTCAATGTAAATGGAGAGCTCTTGAGTAAGCTCTACTATTATAGAATTATAATAATTTACATACATATATAGTAGGGTTGTTTTTCTTGAAACATTTTTAGTTATATTAAAAAAAGGTTACATAGTAGTTTTCTATATTTAAATGCGAAAATGACGCTTTTTAACACGAGCAATATATCAAGAGATTTTAAATAAATCACGTGTAGATTACTTAAAGAAACTTATTTTGTTATACAATATAAAATTCGCAATGTCTCAAAAACTGAACGAAAAATGAGAAACAGAGTGTCTTATCGCCCTATATCCCTCATAGAGAAGGGCAAGCAGAAACAAAAAAAAATGAAATAACACTTCAAATGTTAAAATGTTAAAATACTGTAGCGTAAAATTTCACCCTAATTTCAAACTCGAACCCCATGACACCGTCAAGGATCATTGTTCCAAATCCTATTGCTTATTAATTAGCATCTTCCACTTACAACCCTCTTTTAATACTTATTGGAACTTCCTGTATCTTACAATAGTAGCTTTTGCACTCGAAGTTCGTGGAGTCGAAAGCACACGTAATGCAATGTCAGTGTAATGAGAGGGAGAGATGAGCTTTTAAGTAATTTTGAAGTTAGAGTTTTAAAAATATTGATGTAGTATTGTAGTTTTGATTGAACCAATTAATTTAAATATCTTTTGATTTAGCGAAATTCTTCCGTTACTGTCAGTGGACTGACACGATGAGAGACTACTGCTCGTAGAAATATGAAATTTGGCACGTAGTTACTTTTGGCACTACCAAGGAGGCACTAAGAAATTGAAATAATTACGGAAATGGGAATACGATCCTGTATCCCACATAAAGCAGGGTAGGGACAGGGCATTGCGTGTTGAGTGGCGGAACTCAACGCCGCGCTTTGAATCGACAGCTCGTGTTATAATATAAAATAATTGACCATTGACCGTTGCTACGCTTTCTCTGAAAACTAAGGAAGAAAATACTACACTATTCTAGAAACGTTATATAAAAAAATTGTGAGTGACAAGACCGTTAACGACCAGTTTCAGCCTTTTGCGACGTGACAGTGGATCTACGAAATTGCTTACGTGTTGTTGAAAGAAGGATCGATCGTTTAGTTTTTATATGGAAACAAAAATTAAATAAAGATAAAGTTTTGCTTGTTATTTGTTTTTGTTTAAGATTGAATACAAATATATGTTTGTAGCGTATTTTTCCTATAAAATATTTTCGGATGTTTTTCTTTATCTGTATTGATTGTATATATTAGTTCTCATTTTGTGTCAAATTTCTGTAGGTCCGCGAAAAGTACCCTATGGCTTTTACTACGCGGTGATACATACAAAATACAGTGTCTTTTGATTGAATTGACTTAGAATATTAATTTTTTTCGAGTTTCCAGGGATCAAAGATTTGGATATATTATTAATTTCAGAGTGATCCCTCAATGTGATCTTGAAACAAATTGTCTTGACAGGAGGCCAACCATACAGGCAGGCGTTAAAAAAAATTAATTCTATAAACATTCCTTTTTTTGTATATAACTTATATCATCATTATTACCCAACATCCCAACTTGTCAGAGCCGTGCCGTCAAAAAGCTCAAAGCGTGAAAAAAGCGATACTATCACACATAATGCCATTCTATCTGATCGAGCACGTAAAATAACAAAAGCTTCGCGTGAAACAAAGCTTAAAGCTCCGTCACACTCACACCGTCGTCGCTTGTTTTTAAGCTATCGTAACGTTTTGGCACAACATGTGACTGTAAACGCGAGGGTTGTGGGTTCGATTACACTCGAGGGAGTAAGATATGAGGGATATATAATTATATTTTAATTTTCTCAGTGATGCTACTAAGACATTGTGCGGCGTTGAGTTCCACCACGCATCACGAAATGTCTCGAAAAATCAGCGGAAGTAGCTTAACACTAGATAATCTGTACCTATCTTATTATATGTGCGGGATATAAGGTGAACCTGAAAAAACTAAAAAATAATTAAAATGCCATTCAATCTGATCGAGCACGGTGAAATAACAAAAGCTTTGCGTGAAACAAAGCTTAAACCTCCATCACACTCACACTGTCGTCGCCTGTTTTTAATTTAAAAGTCACTGTCGATTTCGTTTTTTTATGTTATTTTTCCTTTGATATATTGTATTCTGTAGGGGATTTTCAGTAGAGAAGAAAATAGTGGTAATAACACGCTTATTTAGGTCATATATATTATGTGCTGATAACACGTGGTGCAATTTGTGTGTCTGTACAAATGTTTGTGTATATAAAACTAGCGGCTCGTTCGAGGCTTCGCCCGCTTGTACTACGTAATTATTATTTTTTAATCTGAATTACTTTCGTAATCTTCTAATTACCATTTTGTATCGACATAACTTTATAATTTATAAAAAAATTGCCAACATACAATTAAATTGGTTACGTCATTAATGAGACTAGCGTGCAAACGCACAAACAAACAACCAAAGAAGCAAACATTTTAAAATCATTGTTTTGGATTCTATTATATAAATAACTAGCGACCCTATTGCGGCTTCGCCCGCTTTTACTACTGGATTATTCATATAATGTATGTTTGCAAAGCACTTAAGATAATGTGAATATTAATTAAACCCTAATGCAACCCGCATTTTCGTAGTTTCAATAAGGATTTTCCAATTGTTTTACACAGCAAGGATTTTTTAGTAGGTACCGTAATTTTATATCTGTGATACTAATCTTTTCAAGTACTTATTAAAATATATTTAAATTACTATTTTTAGATAGTTAAATGATATTAAATAATACATTCAACTCGAATTATCCAATACGTGCAAACGCATCTAAATCTTCGTTGCTATAAAGGCAGGCGGGTTTTTTTTTCGAGCTTGTGGTTAATGCTGAAGAGGGTATTCTGTCCCTGATGAAAAGCAAGCACTACGAAAATTAAATAGAATGCATCGGCCGGGAATTGAACCCGGGCTGCCCGCGTGGCAGGCGAGCATTCTACCACTGAACCACCGATGCGTGTAAGGCAGGCGGGCGCGGCGGACTCGCTTGTATAAGCATAACGTCGCGAGGCGCGTTTCGCAGCAAGGATTTTTTGATATTGTAACAACTTCTAAAGTACTTATTAAAATGAAAAACAGAAAAGACAGTTTTGATCTACATTAAATGGCCAACGTAACTAATATACTTATTTATATGCTGAGAGTAAAGGATAAGTGAAACTTGACTCGATACAGTTGATGTGTGAACGGCGTGATGTGTCAATAATTAAATGCGTTTTTCTCTAAAACTATTCGCAATTTCGAAATAGTTTAAAAAGCAAATTTTATCTTCGTTTACCGTAGAAACTTAATAAAGTATTTTAAAGGATAAGGATTAATACCATTATGGAGAAATATCCCTCACAATAAAAAATATATTGAAATTACTATATTTAGACAGAAATATGATCACTACACGTTATTCTTAAAAGATACGAATATGCCATCGAGGACTTTTTTGTAGATCTTATTAAGAGGAACAATACTCCAGTACATTTTTTTCATGTAGTATTTACCATTAAAGCAGCGCATGCGCCAAAGTGTCTCAGCCGGTAGGACTTTATACACATTTATCGTATTTATGTTAATTTACATAAGAATGTATAAATAATAAACTATATATAAACCTTCCCTGAGAAATACTCGACCTAATGGTGAAAACCGCTTCCAAATCCGTTGGGTGGTTTAGAAGAAGAAGAGTTAGAAAGTTCAGACAGACACAAAAAGCGACTTTGTTTTATAAGATATAGGATATCTGACTTGATGATTGTGAATCCGATTTCCAAATGGAAGAATTTTTTTTTTATATTCTCACCCTGGTAATAAGACACAGCGCGGTGTTTAGTCCCGTTACTCAACTCGAAATGCTTCAAAGATTGGCCGGCACGTGGAGAACAGACTGCTTTAACTCTAGATTCCCTCTAGCTTCTCTGCTTTATACGGAATACATCGTGATGCTACAAATAAATATAAATGTAATTAACATTCTACAAAAAAATCTTTAAGAATATTTATTTAAACCCAAGTAGGTATAGAAATAATATATTTATAATAAAGAGGTACTTTCTTTACTAATAGAACATCGGCAAGTGGCGTATTATCGTGGCTTTTAGAAAGCACTTGCCTCCCATATATCTATTCAGATTTCATCGGAATTTCACTGGAATTACAGAAATACGAAAGGATTTTCTGAACCTTCGCAATTCCAAGCTTTATAAAAAACTTCTTGG
Organism: Heliconius cydno galanthus; assembly: GCA_036379175.1. Taxonomy (NCBI): domain Eukaryota; kingdom Metazoa; phylum Arthropoda; class Insecta; order Lepidoptera; family Nymphalidae; genus Heliconius; species Heliconius cydno. The sequence continues at coordinate 694,750 of JAKRZM010001286.1, read as the reverse complement.
ACTTTCAGTTTATAAGAACTAGCTTGGTTATATTTTTATCGCCTGGTTCTAGTTTTCTAATAGTGATCTTCATGAATTTTATTTCATATACGTTTTTTAGGATTTTAAGTTGCAAAGAGTCTTTAATTCAACGCAGTACTTTGTTTTTTTACCAGAGCGAGGAGATGAAAATAATCCACTCCATCGAATGATAATCGACCCCGCAACCGTTGCTTACAGTTAGACGCTGTACGGCTGCGTCACGGTGGCCTCAATAACATTTTCCTAGTATATTAAATTTCTATTCTAACAGGTATGACACGGCGGGTCAAGTGGCCTTTTGAAAGACTAGCTAACCAACGCGTACGCCATTTATACGTATAACAAAGAAAAATAAAGTCAAGCACCTCTTTGAATAATATTTATATTAGAAATATATAGTAGTGGAGTGGTCTAGCTTCTTTTTTTTTTTTTTTATAAATAAAATAGCTTCATGCCTTTTCCAGTATAGCAGGCTAGATGTAAAGATAGTCTGTTCCCAGCTTTCAGTCTAAAATCATGAAATTGTGTTGAGTGGCAGCACACAATGCCGCGATTTATCTTCCAGAGCGGAAATATCACGATGGCCTAAGTGAAATTATAATTTATTTATAATATTTTAGTATGAGACTATCGGTTAATAATATTTTATATGGTAAACAATATTTTAACGTAAACTTTGTGTTTAAGATTGTTCATAACAGCTTTATTTTACAATTACTTGACAGTAATAATTTAATTTTCAAAGTGAATTTTTATTATTATCAATATGATGTTTTCAAAAATATAATATTTTTTTGAGTTCCGTACCTTAAAAAGAAAAAAACTGGTCAAGTGCGAGTCGGATTCTCACACGGAGTATTCGTCTTCTTTCGGAGGAATTTCAATAATGATATTTACTTTGAAAATAGTGTGATAAATAATGCATTGTTTATACAGTAGGTATGTTATTTTTTTCCTATATTTTTGTATGGACTTCCTCGTATTGTGTGTATGTACTTTATTTATTTGTGGTACCTTGTTTTCTATGAAAATATTACTAATGGACTCTAATGGACGACGTTATCAGTAAACGAAAACTTCCACTAAGTAGAATGGATTTAATTGTAAGTAACGTTTAACTCTTATGTTGATTTGGGAATTTTGTTTTTATATACATAAAACAGTCGTCGCCCGCATACTGCACAGGCAGAGGGATCCTAGGAACCTAGTATTAAGATAATTCGTTTCCATTGAGATACTATTCACTCTATTTGATACACTTTCCGCCGAATTCTTGAGGCATTGCGTGTTGAAGGGCGAAACTCAACGCCGCACTTTTGCCTCGTTTTCTTCTTTTAACGTAGAAATTATTTCCCTATGGGACCAAACCCACAACCGATACGATCACAGTTACTCGCTGTACCACTGCTCTACTAAGGCTTCAACATCAAAGCATCATATACATATTATATGACCTGGAAATTATTAAATTGGAAATGTAAACGTAAAATTACCAACAGTGAAAACAGTTTAAAAGTAAATGGAGCACGAGTGTCGGATTAAGCATTTTATTTAGTTTTTTTATATTTTATTCAAACGGGCAAAGTAAATACGAATCAAATTACATTCTGTGATTGAGTTGGTATTTTTTTCCGCTAGAACTGTTCAGCGATTGGTTGTATCGTATAGTAATAGAAAACTGATGTAGTTAACAGTGAAACTTGTAAAAAACTTGGAAAATAATGGATGGAAAGCACCGAAGAGTTGCCTGCTGCTGCCTGCTTATCCTTCTATATGCGGCATACTGCGTGAAGGTAAAATAAATTTGAATTTTTGAGCATTACTAGAATATAGGAATGGTGTAAAAGTAACATCTAAATACGATTTGAATCTACGTCTTATACGTTCAGTAAAATTCGCCTTAATTACGTCAATTGCGCCTATACTTCAAACTCACATCAGAATCTCATTTTCATAGAAGCTCTAAGCCAATGAAAGCTTCAGTTAAGTAGCTGTACAATTCTTATAATAGGATCTAATTAGATTATTATCGACAAATTCTTCAGATTCTCATGATTATGTGTTTATCCTCTTTATACGGATGAAGAACTTATTGATAGACAAAATATGAAATATGGAACAGTATCAGACTATAAAATTGATGGTTGTCGGTTCTATTCCCATTCGGAATAATATTTTATTTTTTCGCTTAGGTAACGAGGCAAAACACAGCGTTGAGTTCCGCCACCCAACACGCAATCACTTGAGAATTCGGCGGAAATTGGGGAACGGAAGTGTTCTAAAACTAGGTTACCGGCAGAATTGGTAACCTAGTTTTAAAAAATGGGTGATTTTTACTTACGCTATTAATATTGCTGATACTATGATATACACATTTTGCCGAAAGGAAGAACTTATTATTTTCCTACTCTGTTACAATTAAATTATGTCGGATTTATCATAAAATATGTTTGTAGTATTTATTTTATTTATTTATGTCCTATTGTAGGTTTATAACGAAATGTTTTCAATCAAAATGGTATGAATTGAAAATAAAAAAATTCAAGAACTTACCACTTAGAAAATGTCATTTGTCATACACAATTAGTTCCGTCCATGTCACTTCCGGTTTAAAACTATAGGTAAGGTAGTTTAAATATGAAAAGTTTTTGACAAAATAAGATATCTTATTTTTGTAGTACTTTAGTAATTCGTGGTCTCAAGCAAATATGGGTAAACTCTATTTAACCAAAGTGTTTTTGAAGTACAATGAGACAACATATACACAGCTCCGGTTGCCATGACAACCAAGTCGTAACTCATAACATATAACTCATATAAATTCCACAGTCGTAAAAGAACAGGGAAAATTAAGTCTCGAACTTCACTCATTTGTCAACTTTAAAGTCAAGAATTTTGCGTTGAAATTTTTTATTGTTTTATCTAGTTTCCTACATTGTTTGGAGCTTTTTTATTGAGGTTGGCTCGCTTTGGTCTGTTATTATAACTTTTTGTCACGGAAAACAGATATAAGGCCTTATATCTGTTTTCCGTGATATCATATCACTACAAGAAGGTAGTGATTGTGGGTTCAATTTCTTCTTTTTTTTTTAGTTTCTCGCTTTATTCTGCACATAGTAGGATAGCAGAGGGAGCTTGGCGACCTAGTGTTAAAGCACTCAGTTCCCATTAAGACATTTCTATTCCTCACTGGTCACCGCCAAATTCTTGAGACATTGCGTTAGCGAAGAAATGAAAACATCAAATAATTAATTTCCTCGAGTGAGTATCGAACCCAGAGCCTGTTGCGTTTACATGCACTCATGCTCCCTGTGTCACAACTGGTCTAAATTTCTTAAGTGTATAATCAATACAATAGAAAAGTAAGATAGGACTTGCTCCACATTCCGCCCAATTCCTGAGATATTACGTGTGCTTTCTCTTGGTATTAGAGCGGGAAAAATGGAAAAAAAAATATTTCCTCGATTTGAATCTGCAATTGTTACGTTTACACGCAGATGCTGTGCTGCTGCGCTACGATAACGTCAAAAATATTTAAAGGTATTTAAATTATTTTTTTATCCGCTGTGCTAATACAAAACGCGGCACAGGGTTCCACGACTATTCTTTTTAAGAGGAGAAAGGAGACTTCTTTAACTAATTAGTTTTCTAGCATTTTTTAAATAATAATAGTAATTCCTTCCTACGTGTATTAAAGTAAAATGTGACACTCGTTAAATACAAAAAAAACACATATAAACTGAAAGAACTTGAACTGAGCATCAAGTAAATTTAAAATGTTAAAAAAACCACCTCGCATATGAATAACCTATGACACTTCAGGAAAAACTTTAATTAAAACGAACCTATACGAGAGCATAACTTTTTCAGATTTTATAATAAAATTTCATTTCTTTTTACAATAAAGGCACACTACGAAATAAAAAATGTACAAAAAAAATTGTAGAATAGCTTGTTGCGCAGTGGCACAAGTCTGTGACTATAGACGGTTGCGGGTTCGATTCCCAATCGGGGAAATGAAATATCTAGTATTTTCATCACTTCGCTTTAGTAAACAAGACAAAGCTCGACAATTTCACAGAAAATGGGGAACGAAGCGTTTTGACACTATTTTCCCTCTGGCTATCCTGCTATATGCAGGATATAACGTGAGTCGTATTTAAAGTTGAAATTACCATGGATTCATTTAAACTAGTTTACAATGGTGGCCACATTATAATCTGTCAATAACAAGAACCTCATTATAATATTGACTTAAGGCTCAGATAAAGCAATCCAATTAGTTTTCATATAGAAGTAAGTATATATGTATAGCTAAATATTATACGGTAGTAAGGGCAACTGGACTATGACAAATGAATATAATCTATACTTATAATTAAATCGTAAGTGATCGGTAGGTAACTGAAAATAGAAGAAATATAAGAAAAAAAATGGTTTTGGTGGCATTTAATAATGTAATGGAACATACATGGAAATCCAGATTTTCGGTTTTCTCGACATGTTTCAACAAACTCGCACAGATATCCAAACAGACAGACACCAAAGCCACACAGACATCACACGTTATGTATGAGTCTCGTATAGCCTTTGTAGACAGATGATAGCCAGTACAAAAATATTTTGCCAGTTCAAACCAGTAGTTTCTAAGATTAGCGCCAAGTTCCACTAAATTAACTGTATTCTTTTATAATGTACAGATTAGTATAGACATTTGAAAATAAAACTGATTTCGAAAACTTTGTAACAATGGAATAAGAATTTCGCCTCTCTTCTGTTACTGATTGCAGACGTGATGGTTGCAGGTTCACTTCTCTTTCTGTGGAATAAACTATTTCAATTTCCCCTCTATGTAATAAGACAAAGCGCGCCACTGAGTTCCTCCACTGAACACGCAGTGTCTGGAAAATTGAGCAGAAAGTGGATAGAGTGTTTTACCACTAGGTCCCTTCTAACTACCCTGCTTAAGGGGACTAAAAAATAAAACAGAAAAAAATATAATAGGTAGAAATATTTTCGTCAGACGTGAAAACATCCATTTAGATAATCCAATTTGGAGTGCTTTAATAAATTCCTGTACATTTATGAACGTTTCAAACTTACTTGTTTACGGAAACGACGCGAAGTAAACTTTTTGAGCGGAATTATAAAAGTTATCAACTTAGATGAGGACTCCTTTCATATTTTATAAAAGGTGGATTGGACAATTTATTTGTGTCCTAATAAATCTTTAAGTCTATTAACTTTTTTTTCTTTTTTTTTGTATCAAATTTTGCGTATTTTGGCTTGGAATTGAGGTCACGAATTATTTTTGTAACATTTTATATAATAAGCGCGTCCTCCTGCAATCTCAAGATAGCTAATATTAGACTCAAGTTGCTTAGATTAATAATATAGGTGTATTTAAGGGCAATCAAGTTCCAAGTTCGAGCCTTAGAGAGTACTGTTCTACTACTACAGTTCTTCAGCAAGGTTCGACAAGATCATTATGGTATACATTATCGGGGCATACCAGAAAATCTTCTTTTGTGATACCAATAAATATGTCAAAGATATTAATTATTAATTATTCATTTTCTTACTCTTTTCAGATCGAAATTAATGTATACAAAACACCACCAATAATGTGACCGCATAAGCCACTATCAAAATGTGCCCCTGGGTGTCCGCCCTCATTATTCTCTTCGCCATGGGTAAGAATTTTTTTTTACATCTTCACGCTTTTTCCCGCTAAGCAATGGTATATCAAATCTAACATAATAAAGCTTTATATAATGTATACAAAACATAATCTTCTTTATATTATAATCTGTTCTAAGTAACGTCGACGACTGAGCTTCTTGTATAAGTTATAAGTTGACATTATATTAAGTCGTGCGAGCTTTTCTTTTTGATTTGGAAGCTTTCATTTTATATAATATGCTTTTAGACGAATGCAGTATGCATTAGGTGGAATATTAAGAAATGGTTTATTTATTATTAAAGTTAAGTTGCAAATATAACACTACGTTCCTTCTGCCTACCCATCTGTGTGCGGGATACAGCGTGAAGCGTGAAGATTTTTAATTTAAAATATAAAGGCGAAACCTTGGGTGAACCTAACCATCTTTATATTAGTCAAATATAATTATACAACTTAACGTTATACTTAAGATGTAGCAACAAAAAAACTTTATACCATGTTATGTGTATAAAAGCTTAATTCTAAGTAGCCTTTTCGTTTAATTTTCTATGACTGTTAACGTTTTTATTCGTGATTTCAAATTCAGAGGCATTCTTTATATAAGAGATCTGACACAGGTACAGTGAGTTCTAACGAAACGATTAACATTATGTAATACAGCCTATAATATTCCTACCCACCTACCCACTTTAGCCCTTCCTCGATATAATTAAGAATTTTTCAATTTCAATTTAGTGCCTGAGATAAATTAATTCTTAAGCTTTATAATATTAATATTGATATACATTATACATATTTTATACTTAATTGATATAGGCAGTATTGTATGGCAGTAAGTGACGTCAATTTACATATTAATTGGTGTCAGTACCTAACGACCCAAACATTGTGACAAAAAATATAAAAACAAAGGCAATTCAGAATAATCACATGGAAAGGATTAATGATTTGGATCCCTTAATATATATTTTGGGGTAAAATTTGGGTTCAAATCGTTCATGCGTTGTTTATATTTTAGCTACACGCTTTATCCTGCACATAGCAGGGTAGTCAGAGGGAAACTTGGAACCTAGTGTTAAGACACTCTGTTCCCATTTAGACACTTCCGTCTACCAATTTCCACCAAATTCTAAAGGCCGCCCATCGAATTCAAAGTCAACGCCGCGCTTAAGCGCTTAGGAAGGCACCTTATCTTGGAAATATATTAGTTTTGTCAAACAAATTAGGCTAAACGGAAAGAATGATGGAAAGTAAAAAAAATACTATAAATATTTTCCACGTAATATTCGAATCTACATTTACTCAGACACTGACCCATTGATAATAAATACAACACACTAAACTTGCCAAAAATAATAATAGTCTAATTGAAAACGTACAAAAGTTATTTAAGGGTTAATTTGGAAACAATTATGAATAAAACGCGACGTATTGTTACGTGAAGCGTCACGTGAACATTCGAACAATGAAATGCTAAACGAGGGTCCTGATATTTGCCTCACCTTTGTTTCTATTCTAGTTTTGAAATTTTATGTTTGTCATTTTGTTGCGGCTTTTATATACAAAAGTAGCCTCGTAGTGATTTTTAGCTTCCCACATATTGCGTAGTAGACAGAGGGAACCTTGTGTTAAGACGATCAGTTCCCCACGAAAATGCCTAATTTTTGAGAGTGCCTCTTAATTGGCGATTTCTCTTTATACCTACCTCTACATTGAACCTACAACTATCGCGTTTACTCTCAGAAGCTGCCGCTGCCTTACAACGGCCTCAGTATACATAATTGCAATAAAAAAATATTTAACTAAATTAGGATAAAAGTGGACAGTGGAATGTCTTAACCCCTAGGCTCCTTCTACCTGCTATAGGTATGTATATGCAGACGTGGAAAAAAAACTATTTTATAAAGGCTATTAGTAGTAATTATTTGAGTGATCGATTATTTTTTGTTCATTCACTCTTGTTCTTCACATAAGAGGCTAGGCATAAAGAAGCTAGTGTTAAGACACTCTGTATCCCACGCACTGCATAATTTTTGAGATATTGCATGTTTTGGAGACAATTTGAGATTACAATCAGACGCCATCCCGCTACGCCACGATGGTCTTTAAAAAATATAATAATATATTTGTCCTTAAACAAATAAATTAAAAAATATTGTTATTGTTTTTTTTTTGCTTAAAATAGATTTTTGCGTCCAAGTATAGAACTAGTGATCTCAATAAAATCCTTCTAAACATACAGTAAAACTTAATAGGGGATTCGAAAGTCCAGTCCAACTTTAAAAGTTTTCAACAAAGCTCCCGTGCCAAATGTAAAAATTTGGCGTTCCCCCAAAATGTATATAAAAGATAATAAATGTTGTGACTTTAATATTATGTTGTTTTAGTTTTATGTTCAGAAAATATGAAGAATATTTTGGAAATGTCATCTATTCTGAAATAATGGCTATAGATTTGTTTTCTAATGTTAAATATTCACTTATACAGGGTGGAATTGTCAGCACCACTTTAAATGAAACCACAGTTTTAACTACTCTATAAAAGCCTAATATAATTCGGAAAAAAAATAATTCCCAAAAATAAAAAAGTTATTTTTTCAAACAAAATAAATAATAAAATTATCGTTTTAAAATAAAACGCCATTTGTAAAGTATAACATAGGCACGCACACACTTACCTGTATAATAAAATAGGTAGGGGGAAACTAGTCGAAAAACACTGTTCTCTGCATTCTGCACTATTTTACAAACATAGCGTGTTGACTGGCGAATCTCAACGCTGCAGTTTGTCAAAACGCATCACGAAATATTTCCAATAATAAAATCCTTTATTCCTTCATTTATCAAGCCTGATGTAATAGTTGGGCTTATCTGCTGTATTCCCATACACAGCTGTTTGCGAAACATGCCCATTTCTTGCAGTGGCACAAAAACTACTGGTCTTAAAAAGTATAAATTTGGTATGAATATAGGTTATGTATAAAGGAATGGAAAGAAATATAGAGAAATGGAAAAAACTATATTTTCTATTCTATGTCCTTTAGTCCACGCAAACAAAGTCTTGAGCGATGACTAGTTAAATAAAACATTTTTATTAATAAACGCAACAATAATCCTAATATTTACTTCAAAAAGCAATAAATGGGATACACGCATGTTTAAAAGTTTATCTATAAAAAATAAATATATAATTATCTATTTCATCTAATACGTGTAGTCCGTATAAAACTTAGTCAATAGAAGCGTTGAAAATCGCTTATTAAAACTGTCACAGAACTAAAACTAACTTCTTTCTCCGCGATTGCATCGTAACTGCACTTTCTAACTGCACTTGTATTGCAATTACTAAGTTTATCCGTGAAACTTCTATAATATAAATGTCCACAATAATAAAAATTATGATACAATAAACAATATGTATATAAATATTTTTCTTTTGTCTACTATCATATTGTTGTATTTTCAATATTTTGTATTTGGGTATGATCCTAACTCTGATGACTGCTGTTGCTATCTATCTCTTAAAAATGAGGAACAGAGTGTTTTAACACTAAGTTCCCCCTGCCTACCTTGTTACACATCGGTACAGCGTGAACAACAGAACCTTAAAAGAGATGACCAATCCACATTTCTCATCCATTGCTTAAAATTCTTGCAACTTTCATTCTGATGTCCCAAAATTTTATTCAAATTTATAAAATAACATAAATTCCATGCATATTATTACACACCTAAGTCTTTGAAAATACTCAAAGGTAATACACCCTATTAATATTGCAGCACAGCCAAAATAGCATCAGTTCGATATACTCGTATCTCCGACCTAGATATTTTGGGCGAGTTACGTATGAGAGAATTGGATTATTTCAACGTGTTCCTCATACAATGGATAGTTTATTATCGTTTGGTATTATTATAAAAATAATAAATAGACTTTAATATTTGATTTTAGGATTAACGCGAAATTATGTTTCACGCTGTATCCGTTATACAACAGAGATAGAGAGAACCTAGAATTAAAACTCTCTGTACACTTTCCGTCATATTCGAGGTATTGAGTATTGGGTGACAAAACTTAACGCCACATTTCGTCGTGTTAAAACAACGGGGGAATGAAAATAACTCATTCCTCGATTAGGAATAGAATCCACAACGGTGTGGAGTCAGTCAGGTGCTGTGCCACTACATATTTATACACATTTATGCTTAAAACGAATGAGGTTATCCTTTGGAGTGGCGAACGGAGAGATTTACCACTAGGCCGTCTCTAAACTTCTAATAAATACAAGATTAGAAGAGAAATTCAACCGTAAATGTTGGTCATTAGTGTCTGTCAAGTTGGTAAATCAGAGGATTTGGCAAGTGTTTGTAATGTAAATGATATCCACCACAACATTTAAGGCCTTAGCCCTAAATACGGTAGGCTCAGCTAATATATGCATAATTTAAATTAAATACTACATTTTAATGATGACTAATCTCAAGAACTGCTGGTTCAATTAAAAAAAAATAAGTTATATAAGACCATGTTAATCGTTTCAATATAACCCACTGTATCGTTCAATGTAAAAGGTGTATGAAGATGGAAGCTAGTGTTCATATATTTGGGGAATAGCATCTATATTATATAATTTCCAAGAATTACCTCAAGTAGCTCAATATAATATTCTAGTATCTAGTTCTACTTAGCATAGATAATGAGATTACCAGAAGTGGTACAAAATCAGTACAGACGTTTGAAATGCAAATGGCACATTACGGTCTCACAGTAGCATTTCACGCCGTTAATTTGAGTATCTGTACGCTGCTCAGCCTATCTAGTGCTTTTTGACAGAAATAGCTGGAGGTAATCGATTTTTCTTTTTCTTTTCTTTTTGTTCTGTGATGATTGTGGGTTCTAAACAATTTAATACTAATAAATAAATAAAAACGTTTATGTTATCTATTAAATAGTAAATTAGTAACAATAAGTTTTTAATATATATTTTTTGTAGCGTCTCGCTGTATCTTGCACATGACAGGATAGCCAGAGGGAACCTGGGAAGATAGTGTTAAGATTATAGGCGGAGTAAGGCGTGGGCAACGTGGGACATGGTGGACGTTTGGTTGAATTGGTTTTTCCTCGTATACGATGTCAATAAAGCATCTTAGAAAAGTTGCATGTAATAGTAGCTAGCATATTTGGTAGATATTTTAACCTTATTTTGAGGCAAAACTAATTTTGAGTTAAGATTAAAAAGTGTCAGGGCTCTATGGCCAAAATACACATCTGGGAAAATTACAATCTGGTGACCGAAAAAAATAAAAGACCGAAATAAAATAAAAGACCGAAGTACCACGTAACGCCACATTTTATAATTATAGGTCCACAGGAAGTACCCTATTGGCTTTGATTACTGTAGATCTGAATATTTAATAATAATTATAGATTGATACTCCCACGAGATTTTGAGATAATTGATCTTGACAAATGGACAGACGGATAACAAAATTATAAAAATTAACTATTTGGGCTAAAATTATAAAAATTAACTAATCAATTAAAGCGGAAACCGTAGAACAAATGGTTTGTTACTAGTTCATCTTTGCATATCCTGCTAAATGCCAAAGAAAGTAAAGATCTTGAAAAAATATTATAATATTTCTCGTAACAGGTGGCGAGGGTCAGGAGCACGGACCTGTTTTCCTAATGGAACCGCCATCACGCTTGGTCTTCTCTAACAACACTGGTGCCAGAGTGTCATGTGCCGCACACGGATTCCCAACACCTCAGTTAGCTTGGCAGCTACCTGATGGAACCCAGTTGGATGATATTCCCGGCCTGAGGTAAGTCAGCTCAAATTTTAAACTATTAAATCGAATTGATCGCGTATATTTAGTAATATATTTTTTGTAAACCCAACGTTTCGAGCACTTTGCAGTAGTCCATCATAGGCTTGGCTAGACTGACTCATCTCAGAATCTACCGATTTATGCAGTTCAAAAGTTATATTTAAAATGTGTAAAAATCGCGAAAATCAACGATTCTTAATTAAATCAGCTCAAATTTGGGTCATACTAAAAACATACAATGACCTATCCAATACGAACACTATTAGTACAATTAGAACGATTTTCATCAATATGATCTTTCACTTTGATTACACGTTTTGTTATATATGAGGTATTATTTTGATTGTGTAATTTATAATTAATATTTAGCTTGAATATTTGAACAAGCTTATTATCTGAGGTTACTGGTACATATGCATTATATAGAAAAAGTCATAAATAGTAATTGCGGGTCTTTCTTCCCGTCCTTTTATAAATATGGTTTATTTATCATTAAAGTATGCTTAATAATTATTTTGATGAATCAAAAATATTGTGCGGTGTTGAATCTCACCACTCGACACTCAATGATTGCAAAAAAAAAAGGAGTGTCTTAACACTGGGTACTGCTGCTTTGTTATGTGCGGCATACAGTGTCCATGAAACTACAAAAAATAGGTTTGAGAATTATTCTGCCAAATCAGAAGTACTATTAAAAATCTTCCGATTTATCATAAATAAAGATTGCTATGGTATCCTTTTAAAATTTATAACCATTTTTTTAGATTTTAACCTCCTAAACCACCTTCCATATGGCAGAAAAATGGCTTCAAGCCCTCAAACCTGGTTAACCCGAATATTTCAAAATTTGATTCATACGTCCATACTTTTTTACTCTTTCGTGGCCCAGCGTTCGTATCGTATAAATCATTGCAGCGTTTTGTTATGCATTGCCCTTACGGGAAACAGCTTGCCAGAGGCTACGTCGATCGTTCAATATAAAATCTGCCATAAATATACGGCTGTATGGAACACACATCAATTGCATGTAGCGATGTCATTCTGTCAATGTAACTGATGTAGTCGTAATTTTTCTTTGCATCTGTACAGGTATTTTTCTCTTAAAATTGGTAGCACAGTGGAATAGCTTTTGATTACAAACGTGGGGGTTGTAGGTTTGATTCCCACTCAGTGAAAATAGTTATTATTATATTTCCTTTCTTATAAATGCGTCGAGTTTCATCGCTCAACACACAACGTCCCCAATGTAGGGCTGAAAATAGTAAATATAGTCCCTTAATACTAGGTTCTCTCTACTAAAAAAAGGAAATCCTTAAGTAGTTTTTTTAAGATTTGATATTGGTGATTTTGCTTCAGATTTAGTTTGTTTAGAATGCATATTTCTTTCTTATATAAGAAGAAAGTTAATAAACATAAAATAATTTATCTCTATCGCAAAGTATAACTAACTGCGTCTACATTTTTTCATATACGTTTAAGTGAGATATATGGACTCCTTCAGTTGTTATTACTAGGTTTATATTAAGTTTTTAACTTACATTATCTATGTATGTATTTATGAGTATCTTATAGTTTAATTTAGACATGGATTGTTATACCGATAGACTTGAAATCCTACTTACATACACATATATTCTGACATAGATATCAACAATATATTATGTGTTTTTAGCTTCACGCTATATCTCGCACATAGTAAGGTAGGTAGAGGGAGGCCTAGACACCTAGTGTTAAGACACTCCTTTTCTTTGAGACACTTCCGTTGTGCAGTTTCCGACAAATCCTGGAGACAATTGCTGTTGAGTGGCGGAACTCTCGTTACCAGAGCGAGAATGAAATTTCAAAAACATTATGCTCTGATAATAAAATAAACAAAGTAATGCCATAATAATTATGACTTTCAATTGCAAATAGTTATAATATTATTCATACAACGTTATCCTCGACTCGCTTTGTGGACACGCGAAACTCTCTTTAGGAGTTTTACGAGACACTTATTGTGTCACGTGATATATGTTCCGCTGAGAAAAATGGGACGTCCTTAAATATACTATGTATTTATACTTGGAGCGAGCTGAATTTATAATGAATGTGTACTGAATCTACTACAAGGTATTTTTAAAGGGGAATTGCGTGATGAGTAATGGAAATCAACGCAGCTCTCTGTCTTCTTTCTAGAGCGAGGAAATAAAGTAAATTAATTATTTCAAGTGGGAATCGAACCCACAAATGTCGTGTTTGGAGTATCATTACCACCCGGAGAAACTTAATACGAGAGATGCGCGAAGCTGTTTTAGCTTATAATATAAATTTTACCAATATAAATAAAAAAAATCCGCGTTGATGCAGTAAAGACTTAAGTGATCGATTGCGATTGCTGTGGATTCTAATTTCACTCGGATAAATCGTTTCATAGAAGATAAAGCACAGTTTCTATAATTCCAATTTCCAATGTCTTTAAACTTGCAGAAAGCCAAGTATATAGCTCACACTAGGTTCTATCAGCCATTTTTAATCATTTCGACTACCAACTTACAATTCCTTAACTCACTTTATCATGCTTTCTAAAACCGTCCGGGCAGAGCAGCACATAATTTAACTGTAAATGCGTCGATACCGATATATCTCGTTTACTAATATTATAAGATTTTGATCATTGTTTGTTTGTTGGGTCTAACGTGCTAATCGCAGGAACTACTGGTTCAAAAAGTAAATTGTTTTTGTCTCAGATAATTCCACTTCATCAATAAAATAACAATTTCTGTTTATTATAGTCATAAAAACCGTTTTTTCAACAAAAGCTACGGTGAGTTAATCGAAGCTCGTTCAGGAAGCTCATAAAGGCGGATATCGGGTAAACGGTATCAATGACACGCACTCCGGGCGATGTCAAATGTCGAACACTTACTTTCGCGATCTGGAGAAGTTATTTTACCTGTAATCTTTGTTTGAAATTTATATTTTTAGTTCTATCAATAGTTTTTTTTAAGTAGAAGGGAAGGCTGAGGAAATTTAGAACTGAAATATTACATAAGATTAGCGTAATTCAACGCCTCGTATTGTTCTAACCCGGGTTTGTCGTTGTGCTCCCCGATTTCCTCTGCCTGTCCGCACATAGAAGTCTATGTGCGGGATACAGCGTGAATATAATATAAAAAAACAGGAACCTAAATGCTTAATTAAATCATAAATATTATAAAAATAAATTATAATATATCCCTGTCTACTCATACAGCAAAATAAGTGCAAGAAAATAAAACTAGATAATTTTAATTAAAATTTATTCATTACAAAACTAAACATACTGTAAACTTAGTTATTTCAATTCAATTAAAACTTTCAGTTTAATATTTTAATGGACAAATTTTACGAAGTACGTTCACACTGTTACCAGTTTATACAATAACCTAAATAATTTAAAGTTTTTTTGTTTTGCCTACGATTTTGTATGTAAATTCTATTGTATCCGTATAGCAGGATAATCAGAGTGCGATTAGTGTCAATATACTATGTTTACAACTCTAAATATTTCATAAATAAAGGCGGAAGTAAACACTGGGGTATATATCAGAGTGGAAAAATAAAAAAAAAACACTTCTCCGAAATAGAAGGAACCCAAAGTTATCGTATTTAAATTTAACAATATGACGCTATCCCATTGTGCGACTGAGACCTCAAAATTAATATTTAGCTTCAGCTGTATTTTAGCTGTAGCAGCAGCAGCATAGCAATGTACGCAGAGGGAACCTGAGAACCAAGTGCTAAGACACTCCATCCCCATTAAAATACTTCAGTTCTAGAGGTATTCTGTGTTAAAACGTGAAACTCAACGCCGCGCTTTACATCGTTACCTGAGCGAAGATATAAAAATATTTATTTTTTTGTTTCCTCGAGTGAGAATCGAACTCACAACGGGGCCACGACAGGGTTTTAAACTATTATTATAATACTAGCGACCCTATTGCGGCTTCGCCCGCTTTTACTACTGGATTATTCATATAATGTATGTTTGCAAAGCACTTAAGATAATGTGAAAATTAATTAAACCCTAATGCAACCCGCATTTTCGTAGTTTCAATAAGGATTTTCCAATTGTTTTACACAGCAAGGATTTTTTAGTAGGTGCCGTAATTTTATATATGTGATACTAATCTTTTCAAGTACTTATTAAAATATATTTAAATTACTATTTTTAGATAGTTAAATGACATTAAATAATACATTCAACTCGAATTATCCAATACGTGCAAACGCATCTAAATCTTCGTTGCTATAAAGGCAAGCGGGTTTTTTTTTTCGAGCTTGTGGTACATGCTGAAGAGGATATTCTGTCCCTGATGAAAAGCAAGCACTACGTGGCTGCCTGTGACGAAAATTAAATAGAATGCATCGGCCGGGAATTGAAACCGGGCTGCCCGCGTGGCAGGCGAGCATTCTACCACTGAACCACCGATGCGTGTAAGGCAGGCGGGCGCGGCGGACTCGCTTGTATAAGCATAACGTCGCGAGGCGCGTTTCGCAGCAAGGATTTTTTGATATTGTAACAACGTCTAAAGTACTTATTAAAATGAAAAACAGAAAAGACAGTTTTGATCTACATTAAATGGCCAACGTAACTAATATACTTATTTATATGCTGAGAGTAAGGGATAAGTGAAATTTGACTCGATACAGCTGATGTGTGAACGGCGTGATGTGTCAATAATTAAATGCGTTTTTCTCTAAAACTATTCGCAATTTCGAAATAGTTTAAAAAGCAAATTTTATCTTCATTTAACGTAGAAAATTAATAGTAGAAAGTATTTTAAAGGATAAGGATTAATACCATTATAGAAAAATATTCCTCACAATAAAAAATACATTGAAATTATTATTTTTAAACAGAAAAATGATCACTACACGTTATTCTTAAAAGATATGAATATGCCGTCGCGGACTTTTTTGTAGATCTTATTAAGAGGAACAACACTCCAGTACATTTTTTCATGTAGTACTTACCATTAGAGCAGCGCATGCGCGAAAGTGTCTCAACGGGTAGGACTTTATACACATTTATCGTATTTATGTTAATTTACATAAGAATGTACAAATAATAAAGTATATATAAACCTTCTACGAAAAACACTCGAGTTAATGGTGAAGACCGCATCAAAATCCGCTGGGTGGTTTAGAAGAAGAAGAGTTAGAAACAACAGACAGACACGAAAAGCGACTTTGTTTTATAAGATATAGGATATAAAGACATATTTTGATGTATACAAGTACTTGCTGTAGTAATAATAGTACACAGTCTCATGGGAAATACGAGTTCGAGCTCTAAAGCAGCCTATAACCGTTTACATGTCACAAATTTGTATCTAACGATCGACTGTGGTCCTGAAATGTGTTACATGCCTTTAGTGTCTACAAAATGCCTATTGAGGAATATATTTTTTTAGTTTCATGCTATATTCTGACCTAGGTAGGGGGAAGTTAGTGTTTAGACACTCCATACCCAATATTATGCTCAATTTTCGAAACTTTGTTAGATGGCGGAATAAAAGCTGCGCTTTGTATACGATCTAAGCGAGTAAATAAAAAAAGATTCTTTCCCCTGAATGCGAATCGAATCCACAACTGCCGCGCTTACAGTATGAAGCTACGCCGCTACACCACGACTGCCTCTATATTATTTCCTACTTGTCTATTCCTATTTTCAATATCATATTACAAACATTTATATCAAATACAGCATCGTTATACGAATCGTTCGCTCATGAATTTCAAAAAACATGCTTTGGAAAACTTATAGTGGAAATATTATCTTTAAAATATACGTCATGGAACGCATAGATCGGGTTCCCCCATGAAATATGTATTAGTTACTTTGAATAGTTCTTTGAGCTGGTAATCGAAACTATGTATAATAAAAGGTTAATTATCATATTCACACTATTCGATGAATTTTCTAGTATCTAAGAAGCTTTGTTATGTATATTAATGTAATTATAATAATAAAGGTACATTTTAAGGCCAGTCGTGGCGCAGGAATGGTTCTAGGTTTGGTTCCAATTCGAGGAAATTAAATATTTAATACTTTCTTAATGTACTCGTACAAAACTATATAATAATCTACTTTATAAGTTCGTAAAATCGAAAATCTCGGTATAAATTTGTTAGTAAATATGATTTTAAAGTTTAAAAGAACGATTGAGTCTTAAAATGGCGGATTTACGGAAATGAACGTAAACTATAAGATTATGAATTTTATGCGTAAAAGTATGAATTTAGAATGAAAAACCTGTATATGGAAGATTCAAATTCTATCCATTTCATTTAGTTATTTTTTTAACTTAAAATAAATTAGCAAAGAGGCAACACGTAAGCTGTACTTAATAGTTAAGTATACATTTAAATCTTAGCTCCCAATAGAATTCGAAATAAAATCGTCTCGTTACGGTAACGTGGTAATTTGTATTGTAATCAGGACCGAATGTAAGCAATTACTGAACGCAAGGAAAAATTAAACTAACTGTACAGACTGATCTTTATCTTGTATAGTAGGATAGGCATGTCTGTAAACACAATGGTTGTGGGTTAGATATATGAAAAACCGTGGCGTTGAGTTCCACCACTTAACACGCAATATCTCGCATTCGAACAAAAAATGGAAAACAGAAAAAAATATATATAATTAATATTTTTATCTATGAAACAGACGATGCTAATTAGCATAATTTCTAAATTAAAAGAGCCATTTATAAACATACAAAAACAATAACAATATTTCAACAGATTTAAACATACAATTTCATACAAAAATGTTAAATCAGGTAATATATCTTTATTATATATGTACGGTAGAGATATTTATTCATACAATAAGTATACCTCAAATTACAGTCAACGAGGCTGAAAGCTCTAAATCAAATCTTAATAAGGTTTTGGTGTCCCCTTTCAACGTTAATTAGAAATTTAATATGCATTCTAATATTTTTGTACAGAAATATCTATGTCTCATATAATTAAGCTTTTGGTCGATTATATTATCTGTTTTCTATTATGATAAGTATACTTCTCCAGCTATTTTTTAGCTTCACGTAATATCCCGCATTTAACAAAGTAGGCGAAGAGTATATAGTGCTAGGGCAATCAGTTCCTAACTTTCAGTCAACTTTTTGAGACATTGCGAATAAATCGATTCGAGATATCGAGAGATAAGTTTCAACACCGCGCTATGTCTTGTATTTATACTACTTATTGTCTTATTATTGTCACAAAGAAATCAAGCAAATCATTCTGCCATACTGCGTGGCACTGCACTGGCTTCACTTTACTGCAACCACAGTTATGTGTTTGAATTATTCTTATTTCGCAGACATAGCGCGGCGTTAAGTTCCGCCGATCACCACACGGTATCTCAAGCTTAACAGTAAGGCAGAGGACGGAATATCTTAACACTATATACAGGATACAGCTAGAAGCTAAAAAATAAAACAACTTTTCACATCCCTACATTAGGATAGTAGACAGTCAGAGTGGACACTTAAAACCAATTATGACTTGTCAGTTTGTTACGAAACGACTGTACAGCATATTTTTTTTTATTTATTTTTTTTCACTTAAAATGTAAATTTTATGGCGTCGAGTTTGCTCGGGAATGTTTTTTTTAACTTATTTATTATAAAATATTTGTTAACTCAAATATGATATGCTTGTTATTAAATAGCCTCCATTTCATTTCTTTGTTTGGTTTATGTAAAACAGACAGGAATGTGTAATATAGATTGTACATTTTTTTTTTTGGGCGTTACGCTTTTTTCACATCAAGTAGGATAGGGAAAGACCTAGTGTTAAGACACTGCCTAATTTGTGTAGTGACGAAACCCAACACCGATCTCTGTCTTCTTTCCAATACATTATACACTTTTTTACATATCGTCTGCTAAGCGTGTAAACTTGCTAAGCCCGTTTTTTGTCTGGCAGGATAGATAAAAAAGCTTGCTGAAAGATGATGGTGATAAGAGACATTACAAGTTGAGCAGAATTCAACGCCGTGCTTAATCTTATCAATCCAGAGAAACGATTTTTTATTAGCTTCATCCGTTTACAGCAGGGTAGGCATAAGGCACCTAATGTTAACAGTCTTGTTCCCTACACAGACTAATTTTTGAGACACTATATATTGAGTGGCGGGACACAACTCCGCTCTTTGTCTTTTTATCACAACGATGAATTGAAAATAATAACATTTCTCATTACATTTTAGTCTAAAAAAACTGTATTCATTAAAGACGCCAGCAAATTAACTACACAAATACTTTACGTTAGTTAACTATTCGCACTATCGAGTAGTATATTCAAGGTGGAGCTTTACACCGTACTATAACTCGTAGCAGTAAGCTTTCAGCTTACTAGAATAGCCTGTGAATTATGACCTTTATTGTTTAAGCAATAAGTTTTATTTATGGGGTCGACGTAGCTTGGGGGAATTTGGCTTGTTTGATACTGTATGTACTATATAGTACAGTACTTGTTATAACTGTTTACTGTTCCGGGTAGTGAATTCGATTTTTCTGATCTCTTAGAAGTTTTAGTAGGTATGTTAAATGTTTTTAAACCGTTATTCCACACTAAAGATATATTTTTTTTAGCTTTACGCGTATATAGCACACAGCAGAGGGAAACTAGTGTTAAGACACTTCGTTCTCCATCTTCCGCCCAATTCTGAAGGCATTGCGTGTTGAATGGCGTAACTCAACGCCGCGCTTTACCTTGACAATGAAAATATTAAATATTTAATATCCTCGAGTGGGGATGAAACCCACAATCTGTCACGTTCACAGTCGCCCGCTCGTGTCCCTGCGCCACCACTGGCCTATAACACGATTATTTGCGTAGTTAACCCTCCACGCCCGCAGAAACTAATTTAAGTTTGTCCCAAATGGTATTGTACGTGAGTTAAATCTAGTTTGGAAAGTGACTGAACGATCGGCAACATTCATTATTATTTTGATTGTAATCATGTTTACTTGTTTTTCATTTCTTTGTTTATATAAAGAAAAGTATTTTAATGGGAAACGAAATGCCTTAATAATCTTCATCATACATAACGTTTCCTCTGCCTACCGTTCTATGTGCGGGATTAAGCGTGAAATTACAAAAAAAAATGATTTACATTATAATTTACTTAGTAAATTAACCAAAAACGCTAACATAATTTAAAATGTGACATAATAGGTTTTAAAGTAACATTAAAATTGGGATCTCGGTGGCGTGCACGCGATCAACACAACGTCGATGGAACGACATGAAAGTGTTTATGTCAGATATAAATTCTAATAGCCTTATTAAAGTACCACGCTTTATATAATAGGTGTGAGCAAATATTGTGTATGTATATATCTTAAAAATATGTTATATATGAATATTTTGAGGCCGACTCGGCGCTTCGGCTTGCAGCTGACTGTAAGCGACTGTAAATATACCTCTTGGTCGTATATGGTCTTGAGAGACAGACAGACGGACAGACATCCTGCAAAGGATCGTTTTTTTAAAACCGAGAACCCTAAATACAAAAATAAAACGATAAATTTAAACATAATCAACATAGCTCTCCAAAAAAACTTATCTTTCAACTCGATCTTTTCCTACTTGATATTTTACAAATGCGCACTTACTTGAAGGATAAATAAAACAACGGATCAGTAAGTAATTTTTAGAAAATTTCTAAACAGTTTTTTTTTACAAAGAATTTGGCTTAGACTATATTTTTAAGAAACACGCTCTAATATTTACACTAACTTCATAAGAAAGTCTAATTAATTAAATGTAACGACTCATTCACATAACAGTGTGTTATTCCCTTAACGGTGAAACTTCTTAACTTGACTTAGTAAAAAACCAGTTTGAAGTTGAAGTTGAAGTTGAAGTTGAAGTTTTCATTCGTAGCGTGGCGTTATGCTTCCAAACTTTTTAATACAGCTTTAGATTTAATGTAAGAAACGCTATGAAAGTTGTGGCTTAGCTTCGTTTACTCGAGCTAGTGACATCTAGTTAGGTTAAGTGATTAAAGCAGTATGGAGTTATTTTGAGATCGTTGTGACTCAGTGTTGATGGGGAAAGCGATGATTGTGAGTTCGAATGCCTCAGGGATCGATTTTTAAAATCCGCTGGTAGTTAATTGCTGCTTTAACATATAGTTTGTCTAAACTTCAGCAGAACGCGGTGAAAGTAGTGTCTGGACACTAGATTCCCATTGCCTATCCTATTATATACGCATATAAACGTGATATGGCATGAAGCTACAAAAATATAGTGAATTGAACCCACATCTACCTTCTCCAATCAGACACATTCTAACGCCTCTACCATAGTCAATTTTATAAAAATTTTCATACAAACACCAAAGTCACGTATAAATATTAGTTTTTCATATGACGAGATAAGCTTTCGTTAACTTCCATCATACTTGGGGCGAAGATAAAGTTGTGTTTGAGCACCACCTGACGGTAAATCCATTTATATTAGTTAGCGAGTTGCCATTTATATTGGTTGAGGTAACTTGTAACGTGTGTATATAAGATATAGAGAAATTAAGTGAATAAACACTCAACATTCTTTCATTTTATACTAGCTTTTGCCTACGGTATCGCCCGTATGGTCAAATGATATAACTATGGTCTGTATTTTATAAATAAGGGAGGTACCTATGATGGCAGGTACATTGGACTTTCTGAGACTAACGCGTTTAAATGAATAAATTCTTCAGTTTTAATATAAGTATAGATTCGATTCGATTGGAGTTCGATTTCCACTCGGGGATATTTGAATTCCGCCATTCAACATGCAGTATCTAGATAATTGGGCGGAATGTAAAGAACAGAGTGTCTTAACTACTAGGTTCTCCCTACCCACTGTGCTATATGATTATTATATTCATCCAGAATTCAATGGGATGCCAGCAAAAATGTGCAAGTTTGGTCTGGAAAAAATAATTTTGACGCCTGTATAGACACTCTTGATAAATTTAATTATATTTCTTTAAATTGGATGAACTCTAATCAAAAATTATTTAAATGAAAATATAAAAGACATAGACAGATGGTATTTTTGCTCTTATACACTTGAAAAACAAAAAGTTTTTTTTACCTCATTTTGATTATACATTTGTATACGTTTGTAAGTTCAGTTTAAAACTAAGTCTCTACTCAATTATCGCTTTTGGTATCGAGCATCGAACGCGTCAAATAATTAAGCGCTAAGTGTATGTGAGCGAGTCAAGTGCCTTTAAAACGTATATATAGATATGTATGTCATATAGATATACAATTTTATATGCTCTATTTAATGCTTGAGCACGTATTTTAATGGGGGGGTTACTTTTGAAGAGAATTGTATGAAATTATGCATAATTGAGGTCATCGTGGCTCAGTGACTGTAAATACTATGGTTACGGGTTTGATTCCCGCGATAAAGAATGATTGTTTTTCAAATATTGTCAATAGGATTATCTGATAAAACAAATACGGCGTTTAACTTTAATTTAGATAATATTAGCCTGTTGGTTCCTGTCTTAGTTATTGAAAAAAGATTGAAGAGGATTTAATATTTTCATTTCTTCGCTTTGGTGTCGAAGCAAAGCGGCGTTAAGTTCCGCGAGTCAACACACAATGCTTACAGAATACGGGGGAAAGTAGGGAGCGAAGGAGTATCTTAACACTAGGTTCTTCTTGTTATCACTGAAAAAAAAATGACTTATCCCATTATACTAGCATTGTAACGTAGTGCTTAGACACTCTGTTCCCCTGTTTCTAGACTTTTTTCAACATTGCGTGTTAAGTAGCGTAACTTAACGCCACGCGTTATCCAAAAATACTTCCGATATGATATCAAAGAGTGATAAGCACGTCGCAACTGAACCGAAAACTCTAACAAGTCCTCATTGTCAATTCTATGAAATAACTTTTCACAAAAGCTCACTAAGTTTCAAATTAATTCCTCTGATCCAAGACTGCAATCAAATTTAAAGCTAAGATTCTTTTGTTGAAAGCAACTTGAACGTTGAAGTCGTTTTCTTTTAGATTTTCGTTACATTCAGTCCTTTTGTTGCTAGAACGGATTATGGAAGGGAATTTATTTCTTTATCAATTCGATGCTATTTAAGAATTCTTAGTTACAATACTATTTATTAAAGATTATAGTTTTCTATATTTTTTTCACAATATATGTAATAATATGATTAAGCTGAAAATTTTGTTTGATAGATCACGCTAATCTCAGGAACTACTGATTCAACATGAAAAAATATTTTTGTATCGAATAATCCATTTATTGAAGTAGGCTGTGAGCATTAACAGTACGTTTCGATGTAATCATTTCAGTGTAACTCACTGTACATGCGGCTAAAGTTACCTCGGGAACGTTAAATATGTAACGCCCACACCTCTTAGCTATTTGTTTTTGACCACGTGAAACTATCGCCAATCTGTTTTTCACTTTCCATTTATTTTCTCGCCATAATGTTTTAGGTAGCGTAACTTAACGCCACACTAATGAGTAAATTAGGGTAATATTTAAATATAATATAAAATCAAATATCTCTGTATCAACAAAGCTCTCATCTTGTTACTTCACAAAGCATAAGCTCAATGAAACTGATGCATAAAGTGACACGAAATAAAAGGACTTTGAAGGAAGTTCGCTCTTTATGTTATCTTAATTGCAATTGGCGGACTTAATGCTAATTACTTTATCTCAACCAGCTAGCCACTTTGAAAATAAGATTTAAAACTCTATGAATTATTTATTTATACGAAAAATTGTAATAAATGTATATTAATTTCTTATAATTTTGTATGCTATTTTTCATATGAAAGCTTTGAGAAGAGTTACATCGTTTTTTTATTATTTATACAGAAGCTTATCTTTACCTTTAATGTATTTCCCTGTTTGATTCATTTATATTATTTAGCTTTGCTTTTTCCTAGCGCGATAACTCGAGAGGAAGATGTACGTGCCAGACGCTTCTGTCTCTCTGTACACGTATCTTCCATCGTCGCCAACTTCTTCATTCATCCCCTCCTGAAGTTAGTCCTCACAGTTTTTAAAAGATCTTCTATTCAGTATCATCATTTATTGAATATCATCATCTGTATTTTTAAACGTCTCCCAAACGTTTTTACTATTCTATCGTCACTCATGAGCTCAAGCTCCATGAGCACATTCTTCTTTATTTTCACTGTCGCATTGTGTTTGTCTTTTATTATTTTTCTGTTTTCAATTTGAACTTAGTAGTTGTGAATTTATATTTGATTCGAAAAAAAGGTTTATTAAAAAAGAAAAACAAAAGACTACCAACAAGATCTCCAACTCCAACTCACACTATTAAAAATGTTTCCATTAATAACACACATCGTCACTTTCCAAAATTTACTTTAAAAGTATCCATATTTTTTTCAAATTTCTATAAAATTTCAAGCAAACTTGCATACATAAACAAAAAAAAACATTTTTTATCTATAACAAGTTAATAAAACCACAAAGGGTAGCTTCCTAGCTGTATAACTGTCTCAACCTTAATCTCATTACGGCGAACGTCAGCCGTCGCTTTAATTTTCAATTTTAATATTTCATGTCGCGCCCTCTTCCCCACCATTCATGTTTTATAGCGTCGTGTGTTATTTTTATATTATATATATATATATATATATGTACTTGTGTAGTTTTTGCTTTAAGAAGCTTTATGCATAAACATAAGGAGCTTTCGTGAGTTATTGCTAGAGATTAAAGCGAACGCTTTTAGTCATTTTGAAAAGATTATTTTTGTAATAATGGGGATTGAATTATAAATGTGTATTAATGTTTTTTTTAACTCTACAATTTTTCTTCTAAGCAGAGCAAGGAAATGAAAATATGAAATAATTCAATCCCCCGAATAGGAATCGAACACACCATTGTCACATTTACAGTCACACGCCTGCAGCACGACAGGTAAACTATTAACTTATTGAAACAATATAATAACGAGGAACATTTAAATATAATATATTAAAATTATGTTTCTTCTATCTGTTAGATAAAACGCGGCGTTGAGTTCCGCAAGCTAACATGTGATATCTAAAAAATTGAGTGGAAAATAACTAACGGAGTGTCTTAACACTAGATTCCCTCTGACTAAATTATAAACTATACAAACACTACATTACATTATTATTAACTCACTGTTATTTTATTTTAAAAAGCTCTATAAAAATAAAACACCATGAAAGTTAAGAGAGTTTACCCCATAAAGCTCTTGTGTAATATGTTAAGGACAATGTTTTGCACTTAACGCTACCTGCCATTAATTTAGTCGTTTTAATTAAAATATATACTAATTACGATTTTCTACATTCTGTGTTTTAAAGAGATATGTGTAGAAAATAGAGAACTTTGACTATAATATTTAAAGATATACATTTTAATCATTGTTCGTACTTACGTATATACAAAAACACTCAACTTTATTTTTCTTTTTCAATTTATTTTAATTTTCTAACTAAACATATATAGTTACCAGAATTTAACGAAGTAAATTATTATTGCCCTCAAATTTGAACCCAAATCTATCGTATCCTAGCAGCTATATTTCAACGCTACAATAGCGCGATAAACTTAAAAAAACATATACAACTTCTTGTAAAAGTCTAGCGGAATAGGGATTTTCTCTGATTGCAATAGAACAAGGAAAGCTTAAAACTTTTAACTGGGTAAAAGAAAAACTTTCGAAAATTACTTTTCAAATTGTTATCAGTATAAGTTTGTAAAGTTGTGGACGTGTAGAATTTTAGACGTAATATGCAAATCTTTACTTGAGAAGTAAAGATAGTAGGCAAAGTCACATCATCTGACCATCAGCGTTATATGAGTACTCGTAGTTGGGGGTTTGATTTTTACTAAGGAGAATCAATTATTTCCATATGAGGATATGAAAATAATTGATTCTCCCTCTGCCTCCCTCTCCCTCTGATAACAAGACAGAGTGTTGTGTTGAGTTTCACCATTTGATACTCAATATAATTAAAGTTGGGCGGTGCGTGGGGAATTTTCTACCACTTCTTGATAGGTAAAAAGTCCAGGATTCAATTTTGGCGTCATCGAAGTAAAATCGTGGTACTATGAAACATCGTCTAACTATAAACACGAAAGTTATGGGCTAGAGAAATAATTTATTTTCATTTCACCTAACTTTAAAAATTACATATTCTAATAAAGATATTTTTTTATTTAGAACTTAGACAATACTTTTGATATATCTGCAGGAAAGTATTATGTTTAACCGGGTAACTTAATTTTTCATATTTCAAGAGAGCTTTCTGGTTAAAGCTCATAATAAATGTCATACGTCGTTCGTCTGAGACAACAATGTTCCCCTCCCTACAAACCAATATCAAAAATTTTTGTTCAAAACATATTTTTATTAAAAACTTTCGATAAAGAGGTAGAGGAGGAGGGCAAGAGGAGGAGGCTTAGCTTTTGATTGGTTTACTACTGTTATGAATTCGAATCCCATTCGAGACGAAGGACTTATTTTCATTTCCTCGCTCTGCCATGCTTCCACAAGACAAAGCTCGGCGTTTTACCATTTAATACGTTTTAACCCTAGGTTCACTCTATCTGCTTCGCAATATGCTGAATATAGCGTGAAGCTAACCAATCAAGCAACTATCTATAAAAAAAATATTTAAAATTATCTAAACCAAAATAAAATATAAAAAATCTAATATATCAAAATTACTTAATTTTATTTAATTTCAAAATGAAATCGACAAATCGGAATTTCTTTGATTGTAGACTAATCTAATAAGATCTATTCATTCAAAGCTCTAAGTTGTCGGAGACTTTCAATGTCTTTTTTTCTACTAAAAATGGTTGTCAACCACTGTCCCGAATTGATTCCATACAAAGGGGATTGGCCCAATTGATCCTAATCCGATTACATTTTCAATTGGCCCAATAACTGTTCAGGAGCAAATTGTTCACGTGTCCCGAAGAGAGCTTTGTTGAGCGTCATACCTGAAACGATTGGATGCTTATTTTACTATATGATAAATTGTATATACATATATACTGGTACTGGTGGCAAAGGAAAGCCCGGCGTTGAGTTCCTCCATTGAACACACAATGCCTCGAGAATTCGGTGGTGGTGGTGTGTGGGATACTGCGTAAAGCTAATAAAGACACTATACCCCGCTTTTGTTGACAAACTGCGGCGTAGAGTTACGCCAGTCAACCCGCAGTGTCTCGAAAATTGGGCGAAAATGAACATGTTGTTACAGGGTATCTTAGCACTAGGTACCCCATGCCTTATCTTACTATACGGGAAAATGCGAAAAGCTAAAGATAAAATTGATGGTGGTTGTACGCTACTACCAGAAATAAAATAGGAAAAAAAATGTCTACTTTCAAAATCGAACTAGTAAAATTCGTATTTTAAACCAAATAACACAGCAAACCACATATGCATGTGCATGTGCATGTGCTCGAATAAAAAATGCATTTCCCCCGACACTACTCAAGCCCGGCCTGTCAGATACGTCCTGCCATTGTTCCGCTAATATCTTGTTTTCTAACTCCCCTACTACTTTATTTAGATATAGCTTAGAAAATTTATTATTTATTTTAATATAAGCCGTAATTATATATTTATTTACAGACATCTAACGACTAAGTACGTGATGATAGTAAGTACAAATTCTGTTTAGGGGGAATGTTTATCAATTAAATTCAGAAAAAAAACTCATTTACTAAACTCTCTAAAAACTCTCTCTAAACTCTCTACTTTCAAAGATATTTGAGGCCGCTATTGGGCAATATGACTTCGATTCCCATATATATTATTTCATTTTGACTATTATTATTATTATTCTATTAATATATAATATATCGAAAATTGGGCAATGTATGGGATACGAAGTGTCTAAGCACTCGGTTCCCTCCGCCTACACCGCTGTATGCGGATCACAGCCTGAAGCTAAAATAAAAAGACAACGCATACGCTAGCGACTATCGAGAAACCCGTTCGTAGTACATTCGCCCGCAAGCATTCATTATGCCAGACCAATTATACGATCTAGTGTTCTTTACGTTCGTCTGAATGAATGCAGCTTGTTTAGTTTGACAGTGATCGTCAATACACTTCGCATCGAGGACAATGACAATCCTATATTATTTAGTATTCATGCAAAAAATAATGTAGAGCCTAATAGAAAATAATACTTGAAATAGATTAATTATAATTTTTTTTAGCTATAATTATTATTGTTTTTCATACAATAGAGTTATGCCTGTATACAATCAGAAGTATACAGGCACTCAAAGCAATGGATAAACATACTAGATTCCTCTTCTCTGGTTTAGGAAAATAATATGATCGAAAAATGGAGTGGACTTACAAGTTTTGTGCATCTTTATCTGCCTTACTTCTACTTTGCTTACATCACTACAATTTTAACTCATATATTAAAATTTAATATTGAAGGATATATCAATAAAAATATTAATCAAAATCAATTAATTTATATCAATAATACTTAATATATACTCATCCACTCCAACACCTAAAACCTCAACTTCATATCATCGAGTGTATGAAGCTTAAAGCGAAAAAGCTTAAAACTTTTTCCATCGAATTCATGCAATAAGCTTAATTTTTTTCCATACAAGTGCACTTAATTGATATAGACTTACACGCACACGATGGTGCTCGGTTTTTAAACGTGATTCGAGTAGTCTGACTCGAGTATACGATACGATGAGAACTTTAATATTACATTTTAATAGGATTTAAATTTTTCAATTTTATTGTGTATCACGGGGTATATAAGGGGGAGGGGGGGGGGGATTGTATTTATCATACTACACTGAAAAAAGTCCCCTGAGAGGGAATCGATTATAAAACCGACAAATTTACATTCAGACACTATACCTCTGCGCTGGGATGGCCTCTCATCACAAAACGGTGTTATTTGCTTCTAAAATAAAATAAATAAATCAGCTTCACGCTGTATCCCACACACAGCAGAGTAGGCCCACTTTCCACTGAATTCTGGAAGCATTGCGTGTTGAGTGGCGGAGCTCAACGCCGCCCTTTGCCTAATAAAGCTATATAGAGAAGATAGTATTTTATCACGTTAAAATAAACTCTTAACTATTCAACTTAAATTTCCTTTAAAAACTGCGCATCCTCAAGACATTGGCTCATTCATTTTTTTATAAATACTAATATTACAAAGCTAAAGAGTTTAATTGATTGACCATGTTAATCTAAGGAACAACTTTTTAAAATAGAAGAGAGAAGTCGCAGCAAAAAATCTAGTTTTTCATATAAATGCTTTGAGCGTCTATAATATGTGGATATATTCAGGTGTCTCACAATTTGTGCCTTCCCCGGATCGCTTAATTTTGCCTCAAAATTAGATTAACATGCTTCTGAGAGAAATTCTCGACATAGCGGCTCATACAGCTACGTAGGAGACTGACAGAGTAAAGTGTTAGCTATAATTTATGTATAAATATATATATGTATATTTGAGATGACAAATTCTGTAGAAATATATTATTGTAATATAAGATCTAATCTACGGCTACTTGGAAACTCAAGTTTTCCAAGAAACGTTCCGTTACGTTCTAATTTTTAAACATTTTCTAAAAAAAGTATTAATCTTTTCTAAGTACTAAAAAACTTTTATAAGCTAAAAAATCGAGAAATATTCATTTGTCAACATTCATCTATTTCGACTCTATTACGTATTAATTTTCAAGTAAGCGTTCCTTGAGTGACACTCCCAACGTGTAATTACAGAAGCTCTCCACAAATTTATATCGGATATCGACGGAGGTTTACGTAAGATGTGGGTAAATCAATTATTTGAGCCTATGATTTCTATATATCTTAGTTTTATGTATCTTCTAGAATTTTATTCATCAAATTGTTCTGGCTATCACCAAAAATATAGAAAGATTTGAAGGCGTAAATGTATAATATTTGCTATAATACAGCCTTACAGTCATAAAAACATAAATAATCATTAAAGCCATATATTTAGAGATCGTTCCTTCAAGTATGAGGTGGATTGAAGGAATAAACCTAAAAAGCGAGGAAAATTTCGCATATATATTTTGTTACAGAACATTCAACTAAAAAGCCTCTCAATAGGGTTTATTTTAGGATTCGTATACGCTACATCCGTTACAATGGTTTATTCCTGGAGCTAATTAGAGTAACGTAAGGTACCATGTTTATGAGTGTGAATTAAATACTTTTGTTGCTATACAAATTATAATATTATCTTGTATTTTGTATCTATATTTTTGTTTAATTTCACGCTGTTTTCTGGATATAGCAGGGTAGGCAGAGGAAACCTAGTGTTAACACATTTCGTTCTCCACTTTTCGCCAAGTATTCGAGGCTGAGCTGAGCTCTTTTGGCGGTTCTTATTACCAGAGCGTAGACATGAAAATATTAATAAAATATATTTATTCATTCCTCCGAGTGGGAAACGTTCGTTTCGGAAAAGATCGTTAT
Organism: Heliconius cydno galanthus; assembly: GCA_036379175.1. NCBI lineage: Eukaryota > Metazoa > Arthropoda > Insecta > Lepidoptera > Nymphalidae > Heliconius > Heliconius cydno. The sequence goes on along the minus strand of JAKRZM010001286.1, from coordinate 663,669 downwards.
TTTGTTTTGAAAATTCCCGTTTTCAGTATTCTAATTAAAATTATATATTTTTTAGTATGGCACTGTATCTTACTAATAGCGAGATAGGCAAAGGGAACCTATTGTACATTCCTTTCCACCACCATCAATTATGCATCACTCAATTTACAAAACATGACGCTTTACCCTGTTACCTACTCGAGAAAACGAAAATAATTCATACCCCTGTGGGAATCGAACTCGCAACCGTTGCGCTTACAGTTAAACTGCGTTACAGTGGCTTCACCATATCATAAGTTATTTTCCTTAAAAAAACACATAAAATACTCAAAGGATAGGCTATCGCACTCCAAGATCCGATGTGAGCGATAAATCCCGTGTTGACGTGTCATTTATCCTGACTGGGCCCTGTCCAACATGCTGACGTGTAAACTGATCTTTATTTTTATTTGTAGTGAAATGGACAAAAAACTAAAAGAAAAGTGTAGAAAAATATAGAAGTTTATATAAATGCCTATTTTGAATTTGGTTTATTTTGTTTTCTTTTTATTTTAGTAGAGTTGTCTCGATGTAGCTTGATAAGGACGTATGGCTTGGAGGTCAGAGAAATTGGACGTGGTGGGAGTTCTAGTCAGGTTACGTTTATTTTGTTTAATTAAGTTTCTAAAACGATCATATTTTGCTTTACCACTTAACAACAATGTTTCTTATATAAAAGAAAACAATAAAAAAAGAAACTGTGTTACCTACCCACTTTTTTATCAAATGAGTGTATAAAAAGATAATAATAATTATATTCTAATTAACACAATAAAAAAGTTTAGTTTTTAATTAAAAAATGTATCTTTTTTTATTTTTTCTAGCGTGAAAAACACAGGCAAAAAAATATTTACCGCTTTATAAATCCTTTGTCGCCCTATATCCGAGTAACAGGAACCGATGTCGTTTCAGTTATGAAAAAATTAATCACAAACGTCACGCTGTTACCGAAAAAGCCTGCGGGCTTTGTCACTGCACAGTACGTGTGAAAATATTTTTAATATGGTTTTAGCAACATTTTCGTTATTGTTTTTTAGATTAAAAATATTGCCACCGCCGGTAAATGGAAAGAACTACTAATTGTTTATGACACATGACACGTTCTAAATATGGAAGGTAACTTAGACGGCAGTAACAGTGGGTGATATCGATACTATTATTGTGTTGCTGAGCTTCACGCTTAATCCCGCACACAGCAGGATATGCAAAGGGAACCTCCCCATTTTCCAACTAATTCAGAATTCAGACAAAGCGCAACGTTGAAATCCGCCACTCAACACGTAATGTTGCAAAAAGTGAACTAAAACTGAGGGATGGAGTGACTTAACACTAACTTACCTGTACCTTCCTCCTATAACCAGGATAAACTGTGAAACTATAAAAAACCAAACTACGCCTAAATGGAACCATATATTGATTTAATAGAAATATTTATAAATAGACTTCCACTCCAGCCATATTTAGCGGCGAATTTGGTTTGTGAATGCAGTATTCAATACGATCTCTATCCTATGAGATGAGATTATATTGGCAATCGTAATTATTATATGAAGTGTAAGTTGTAAGTACGATTCTTATGTCTGGAAAATTAGGCCAAAAATATAATAGAATGGAGGAATGGAGTATTTTAAAACTAGGTTATATACCAAAGGGACTAGGTTATATACCTAGTCTTAAAATACTGTATGTTCATAAGGTTCCCACGTTCCCTCTGCCTAACTTGCTATATGCGGGATATAGCGTGAACTTAAAAATATATTCAAAGTTACGTATCCCTTGCAGAGAATTTACAGTCTACTTTAGATACTCAACGGCAGGAGTTCACTAAAATCCTTTAATTCTCTATTTACATAATTTAGATACGCTTAGAACGAATAAATTATATTTGCAAGGGTCGTACCGCTCTCTAAACTAACTGACCTAAAATTGTCTCTATGATTTTGTTATGAATATTTTATAATGTGATATTTATATATATATATATANTATATATATATTTATATTTATATATATTGTGACATACGGATATATAAGAAATTGAAACCAACTGTTAAATAAGTTAATGCCTGGCGTGATTGTAACAATGGCTCTATGGCATCGTTACATAGAATAAATATTTAGATATTTAAAACGCGCGGAGCGCGTAGCCAAGTATTTTTACAAACAAAACTGGCGAGCAGCACCGTGTGTTATTTTACACNATTTATATCTCACTTCTTTTATCGCTGAAAGCATATGTTTTATTACTGAACTTGGCTTTCATTTTACATTTATGTTTTTGACGGGATTATACATTTCATGAACGTGAACAATTATAATGAAGATTTTCCACTGAAACTCGAGTATTTTAGTCGGCGAGCTTTAACATCTCCAGTGTATTTAGGCAAATTATGGCGTTGTTTCCGCATCTAAGATGAGGTTTTTTTTATTGGATTGATTAATCACTATCGTATCGATACAAAAATGCGTAAAGTATAAACACTAAATGTATTCCTACAATTCTGCAATAAATTGGAAATGCCTACCGCTAAAATTATTTTGTTATTGAATATAAGTACAAAATCCGATTATAATTCACCTGTTCGCTCCCACAGGGCTCAAAGCTCAGGGGATACTCGCCTGTTTTCAAGGAAAACAATGAAAAAATTAAGAGGTACGAAAGTGAGTCGATTGCTATTGGCCGAGATCGAGGAAAACCCAATTTTTGTAATAAGTTCGTTAAAATTCAGTACGATAAACTAATAAGAGACGACCAAAAGAGGAGTTAGGCTTAAAATAAAATATAATTTGGGTTTGAACTTTGGATATACTGAAAGTACATTATACTATGGCGATCGTTGTGGTTTTAATTAATTTATTTATTTATATAAGCAAAGAAAGCTCTCTGAATCCTTCATCTTTTAATTAATATGGGCATAAACACACAAAAACTATATTTATACTGAAACTACTCTTACTATATAAACTCATCAATAATATTTAAATTCGAAAATCAAAATTTAGAGAACAGTCGTGACGCAGGTGCCCCAGTATGTGACTTTAAACTCCACTGGTTGTGGGTTCGATCCTCACTCGAGGAAATGAAATATTTAATATTTTCATTTATTTAATCAAATAAGGCAAAGCGCGGCGTTAAGTTCCGCCACTCTACACGCAATGTCTTCAAAACGGCGTCTTAACATTAGGTTCCTTCTACCTAACCTGCTATGTGCGGCATATAGCGTGAAGCTATATTATCTAAAAATCCTTGTAAATATGAGACATATGACTATTCTGACATAATCAGAATATAGCCATTGAGTACACTCCAAAGCAACACAAGTCTCCTCCTAATGATGCAGCGCCCTTTGAGCATTAGCCTGTGAAAATTGTAAGGGGTGAATGTGTGGTGTAAGTTGGAAGACTTGGGTTAAGAGTGGTGATAACCCGGTAGCATGTGAAAATATTTTTTTTATTACCTTCACGCTGTCTATCGCATGGAACAGGATAGCGTATTACCCTTCTCTTGTATAGCTGTCTCTCTATCATGTCAAACTTTTGACCTATCTGATCCAAAGTCCTAACCAGACAGAAAGAAAAATATAAATATAATCTTTAATTTGAATAAGGATTGTACCTATTTACTACTGTCTTATTTTACTAGAATGGCGACAAATTTAACTTAGTCCATTAACAATTATTGATTTAGATGTCATCGTAATTCAGCAACATAACGTCTGACCGTAAACTGAATGGTTATGGGTTCGATTTCTACTCGAGGGACTTTCACTTCCTGACTTCCTACTTGAGTTTCACCTTCAATGCGCTTTATCCTTCCTCTATGCCTTTCCTGCTATATACGGGACATAGCATAAAACTATATCTATAGCTTACCATGCATAGAAGTGTATATTATAACACTTTCTTTAGAGAAGTCCTTTAATGTACTAGGAAAGCTCATACCTTTATAACATTTCCGTAGGCTATTTGCATGGCAAATTTAATCAAAGTAACGGAAGCCTTGACGTTAAGGAAATTACTGTTTTTCTTACATATTTGTATTTTGCCTATAGGCAACATAGAGAGCCTGAGTAGAATAGAGTTAAGGAACTTTTGATTTTGAAAAAATATCACTAACCACATATATAACTAAATTACATCGAAACTATTGACAGTAGGTTTAATGTCAGGGCCCTCTGATCTCTTGTTCGCACCAGAATTTGATACATAGCTGTTGATTTACGCAACTCAACGCCGACCCTTGTCTTGACTAGAGAGAAGAAATAAAAATAATCATTCTCTTTAATGGGAATCGAAACGAAGTGTATTCTATGTTTAGTGAGTGCATACATTTATTTATGTACGTATACAAAATTATGGTCAATATCCATAGCTATTCTTTGTTTATATTTCTTTCCATATAAAATGTTTATAACACGATAGCAACTGAACGTGCCTGAGAGCTTTATCACTCGTATCATTCGACATAATTGGGGCCCAACGTGATGTTATCTTGATAGAATGTTTCCCAATATTATTCTATTTAAGCCCTTAAAAAAATATAACTGTAATCATTTTTTAAGAATCACGCATAAGAGTATACCAGGAATATACAGAGTGAGAACCTAGTGTTAAGTTTTCATGACATTGCGTAGGAAGAGACGGAACTTAACGCCGCGTTTTGCCTTCTTACTAAACGCACAACACAACAAACAACCATCCCGTTTACAGTCAGACGACGCGAGGGCCCGTATAAAGTAATAGCTAAAAATTAATATTCTGTACACAAGAAAGCACTTTAAAAACGTTTTAACTACCATTGTTAAGATGTTAATGACTTGCGTTTTTAAAAGAAGTCGTTTTTTTATTATATTATTATATATATACAGATATTCGAAAGGAAATTTCAAATATAAAAAAAAGATCTTATACTCCAGCAATGTCCCGAAAATTTAATACCAGGTTCCCTCTGCCTGCCTGGCTCTGCCATCTAATAGATAAGATTCAAATTTAACTCTACTTTTTAAATTTATTCCTACAAATTTTGACAACTTTTCCTTTATCAACTTGGTGTGAAATGACCAATTTATAATAAATTACAATATAACAATGAAGGGACAATTTCACAAAGCCCTTTGCCCTTGTATTACGTGCTCAGCTTTAATGACAGAGTGAACGAGAAAATTTATGTTGAAACTCAAGACAAGCTTAGAGGAATGCCTTATTTTGTTTTGTACTCGCACTAAAGAAAATGTATTTTTTTTGTCAGCTGTACTCACAGGGAGGGAGGAACCTCTGACTGGAATGCAACGATCGTGGGTTCTTCAGTTATTTCTCCACTCTGACCGACATTTTTTTATTACTCATACCTTCGAAATTATGGAACTATGTCATTTAATCACTTTTGTTCGTTTTACAGGATCCTATAATATATTTCATAGCTTAAGTATAACAGAGAAACTTTTCCATATATGTTTAAGATTATAATATACAACTTGTAAACGCTCTAAAGTAAGCACGCCTGTGTTTTTATTTAAAACAAAATATTAGAACATGAACGCTGAAAACTAAAATAAAAGAAAGCAGCTCCACATATTTTCCAGCATAACAGGGTAGGACGAGGAAACTCGTTTTAAACTATTATATGGAAAAAAAAATATTTTTACTAAAATCACAAAGCTGAAGAGTTTGTCAGGTTGAACGCACTAATCTCAGAAATTACAGGTTCCAATTATCGAGGGAGACTTAAAGACTATATTATATCATGTGAATGAATCATCGGTGTCAATTACCTCGGACTTTTATAATGTGTATTTTCTTTTCTTTTACAATATTCGTACACCATGTGTTGATTTTCTCGTTTTAAAGTACGAAATCCTAAAAATACTTAAAATTTCATTCTATTTTCTCTTTAACAAGTTACTTTGCGAACCAACTCTGCCTTACACATTACTGATGTGAGAAATCTCAAAGTGAACTGAATTTTTGCAACGTTTCTGCTATCTCTGTGCTCCTGCTGTTTGTGTGACTCGGACAGGTCTGGCTAAACTGTAACATTCTAAAGGAATATATAATGCGAGCAGCAAAGGATCAACCTGTCTGGAGACTTCAAAGTGGGATTACATCTATTTTTGTGGTTTTCTCTGAAACTGAGTGTGGAGTAGATCGAATATTGTTTCTTACAAATTACTATTCATTTAAAAAAATAATATAATCATTTATTTTTCTTGTCTTCTGTTGAGTTAGAAGAATTCGCATTAATTTAGTTAATGAATGAATGTTAAATAATGTTTTTACTGGATGATTAGATTTATATTTCGCACTTATCGTTAGGTACACCTCTCTCACCTCTCACAGAAGCTAGTGTCAAAATATTCCGTTCTATGCTTTCAACCAGAACTCCAGACTTAGCGAGTTGGATGGTGGAACTCAACGATACGCATAATAAATAAATAATCTTATTCAATTTAAATCTAAATCCATCGCTCTCAGACAGGTTATATTTTGGTAGAAAGCTGTAAAGAAATATTTTGGATACCTAAAAAATATAAAAGAAGAGAAAGCTCACAACGTCTGTCCTCATTAAAACTGTTATTTTCCTTACTTTTTCTGCACAAACAACGGATTTGGGTATAGTTATCGTTTTAGGAAAATGTTATATACAGAATATTTAATATACTATAATGATTGTACTACAGTAGAACATCAGTTATCAGGACTAATTAGATGACACGGGTGTTTCGAAAATCATTTTTTTCCTATACTATTCGAATAAAACAACAATTTAAAACATTTTTAACAAAAATATCAATCCATTTTTTATGACAAATATAAAATAAACATAAAGTGTAGTCAGACACAAATAGCGCTCGCAAAATCTTATTAATGTTCTATCTTAGCAAGGTAGATAGAGGGAACCTTGTGTTAAGACATTCCGTTACTTACCTTCCGCTCAATTTTAGAGGCAAGGCTAGTAGTGGAACTCAACGAAACAGAATTTAGTATTAAAACACTTCTATCTCCGCTTTTCTCCGTATTTGAACTATTGTCTACCAGAGCGAAGAAATAAAAATTGTTCATCTATAGGGAGACGGAACCCACCTCACCGCGCCACAACAGCCAGTAAGTTTTGTTACCCTAGTTAACGCCTAAATGTTCTTATGCAAAGTGGCTGAAACACTTTAACCCCAATACAAGAGTCAAGGAGTTTTTCATTAACAAAGAACGTCGGAAGAAAGGTTGAATTAATTTTTTTCCTAGCACTAATTGGTTTGCTTTAATCTTTCACTCGAGTGTCATTTTTGCGATGAAAAAGTAAAGAGTTTATAAAATAATGAATGAATATTTAATAGAATGGGTGGTGAGATTGTAGGGTGGTACGTACCTAGCTTTCTTGTCGAAAGGTTTAAAGTTCGATGATTGTTTTAAAAATATACAATTAGGTTTCAGAAGTGAAATATGAAAATAAAACTATACAACACTAATGTTACAAATACAATCTTATTTATTAAAAATCTAAATAACTATAAAATGAAGTATAAATAACTAGAAACTTATATAAAACACCAACAACATTCGAAAACACATATAGGTATTTACTCAGTGTTAATTATAGCAGCTCTTTTAACCAATTCACATTATTTATTAATTAAAACATTTAAATTACTTTATAACTTGCTAATAATGATCTATTAACAACCTAGTAACAAATCACATCGACTACCACACGTGTAACCTCAAGTATATGAGGGCCAAATATGTCTTCCCGCTAAAATTAGTAACTTAATAACAAATGAAAAGCGCGGGCATTTTGATATTGACAGTGACATTGACATATTGCAGTACTATATTTGACAGTTGACATTTGTAGCACAGAAGTCTCCTAACTATACTGTATTTTTATGGATTCGTACAATAAAAAAAAGCCTCTATAGGATCGATCCCTTTGTTGTCCGTCTGTCCATCTGTCAAAGTCATTTCTCTCCAGTTCATGTGGAGGGTTCGTGTGGACAATACAAAAAGAATAAAGGAAAATCCGAAATTTACAGGTATTTCTTTGTAAAAAATCATTACATATATTCATATTATAATATGAACTAATAAAATGCTATGAACTAATAAAATGCAGCTCCAAACGTTTTCCTGCCTGACATGGTAGGCAGAAGGAAGCTAGAGTTATGACACTCTGTATATATATTGTATATTCATTCTCCTGAGAGAGAATAAAAACTTTGACCATTGTGTTAACTGCCAGACCACGATGGCACGATGACCCACTTATTACATATAATATACACATAAACATGAAACACACAAAAAGCTCATACTAGTGGAATAAAGATTCGATCAAAACATATCTCATATATAATATGACGACGCTGAGTAGGCAACATAACGTTTCTCCCAAAGGAAATCTCCCAGTACATTTATTAAAAATGTTTAGGCGAAAGATTTTCGAAATAAGATTTGATTTCCAAAAAAATCACTTACCTTTTTAACTTTCTATTATATAAAAAAACCGGTCAAGTGCAAATCGGTCTAGTCCACGAAGAGTTCCGTACCAATTTTCTGGAAAGTATAACTTTTAAAAATTGATAAACTTAAATTTGTGGGCTTATTGCATTGCATTTTGTATGAAACTAACTACAAATATAATTGTCCACGCGAGGTACTCTATATGTTTTGATTGTGTGGAAAGTTTCATACAAAACCCAACAAAAACAATGCAGAAGCGTTCGTATCTATTGATTGCGTTTACATAGAAGCTTGATTTTTTTGCTCTAAGAGACCATAGACCTGAATATTTGATATTAATTTGTCATAAGATACCTCCTCGCAATCTCCAGATATATGGTCTTGGACAGATAGTTTGACAGATAACGAAGTGATCCTAAAAATATATTTTTTTGTTTTGAAGGACAGCACCAATAAAATGATAACATTAAGGCGTTGATTTCGTCCACTCAACATGCAATGGATTGCATGTTGAGTGACGATGCATGTTGAGTGGACGAATGGACCAGGATTCGGCGAAAAGTAGGAAAGGGAAGTGTCTTGGAATTTGAATATTGTCTATCATTACACCGAGCGAAGCGAGCCTAAATTAAAGTGAGAAACGAGCGGAGACACGCGGCGTGCACGCCTTTTCTCTACTGTCCACTTTTCTATTTTCAAGACATTGTGTTCACTATGCGACTAGAATTTTTTTTCCATCGAACCTGCAACCACGGCGCTTACAGTCACATCTTACCCCACTACGCTACGATCGCATTTTGTTTTATAATTTTATTATTTGATATGTAAAGGGAAGCTATGTTGCACGAAAATGGAATCTAAACAGTTTGCAAAGCTGAATTTTTCAAGAGGTTTTCTATATAAAATTTATCGCGTAGTACGTCATGTTTCAAGTTATAATATAGAACACATGCAAAGTTTAAAACAAAGTAAGATGAATAACTTTATACAATATTTAAAATATTCTTGAAGGAAGGATTTTTTATGGTTGAGAGCGTGAATGTCATGGCGCAGCAGTGTATTCATGTTTTTTGAGCTTCACGCTGTATCCCGCACATAGCGTGGTAGGCAGAGGGAACCCGGGAGCCTAGTGTTAAGACACTCTGTTTTCTTTAAGACGAATCCGTTCCTTATTTTCCGCTGAATTCTGAATTTTTCATTCCCTCAAGTGGGAATTAAACCTATAAACGTCATGCTTACAGTTACACGTTTGTGCTACTGCGCAATGAAGGCCTCTTAAAATATAATATACAAATGTATGCATAGGTGCATGTTCCTATATGTACATATTTCGTATTTCAGTTTTTTAAACGTGCGCTAATTAACGAGACCGTAGCTAAAGGATTTCAAAACGTCATGTAAAAAATTACAAAAAAAATGCGAAAAAAAATACACGTGCAAACGTCGAAATGTACCAGCAACAGTGCTCATACGTAAAGGATTTTAACGAGCAAAACTAGTGCTGGTTTTAAAGTATTTTAAGAAAAGTTTTTTTTTAATGTAAACTTGGTATTTTGCTTATTTTTATGTCTCTTCTATTCTTTGTGAGTTAGAAAATAAGGATAATCTCTTTTCTTTATTTTATTTTTATCTTGGTTTTTCACCTAGAAAGCATTTATATTTTTAAATATAAGTATTTCTCTCAATAAATTGGGAACTCAATAAAAGTTAAATGAACCCATGACGTTTGCTTCTATAGTCACACACACAGAGTTGTTGACTTTTCAATTACTTAGAGTTCTGACTAAATTTAATAAATTATGCAGTTAGGAAAATAATTTTTAAAATACGTTACGTGATCAGATTTGACAATTTGCTGGATTTAACTCTGCCCCTAACATGCGATATCTCTAAAACGCTGGACTTTAAATATCAAATGATGTATTACAACCGTTAGTACCCCTTTAGATAAGGGAGGTTTACCAAAATATTAATGAGTCTGTTACATTATATAAGCAGAAAGACAGATGTAACGAATCTATAAGGTTTTTTTGCAATTTTTTTACAAAACCCGTTTCTTATATATGAAAGAAAAGACAATAGTCTAACTTAGACATTCTAATCTTTTATGATTGTATTATTTAATTTTTCTACAAAAAAAAAAGTTAAAATTATCAAAAAAATAAACAAGAAACCTCAAGGAAAATTATTAAAGAAGAAAAAAAGCTTAATCCTCTTTTCAATAAGCTCCGTCTCCACAAAAGCACTATACCTATTCAAAATCTTAATAGAATCTCGTAATTGTCGTGTGCGGGCTCAACATACTCTTGGGAACTGCGAGATCTTCATTTACCAACCAATTTTTCTTACAAATATATATATATATATATTAATAATTATAATAATTAATAATTGTTTTATATATATATATATATATAGAATGGGAGAAAAATAGTTATTATATTGGAATAATAGGAATAGTACAATGGAATGAGGGCGTCGTTAGAAAATAACAAGTTTAGAAATTATACGCCGTTGTAGTGAAATTGGAATGTTTAACTGAACTTTGGATAGTCTTTTCTTTTGTTCGATCTTAGAATTACAAATGTTTAAAGATTTGAGTAAATCGGACCTCGAACCCGCACCTTGTTTACTGTCCAGGCGTTCTAGCCAATTACGTAATATATATCGTCAAAATTTTTAAATGCCTATTGCAACTCTTTTTATTGTTAGTATTATCTTACTAATATATAGATCGGTGAAGACTGTAGTGGCACAAGAGCACAAGGATCTGACTGTAACGCGATGGTGGCGGGTTCGATCCTCACTCGAGGGATTGAATTAATATTTATTCATATTTTCATTTCTTCACTATGGCACCAGAAAAAAAACGTCGGACACGTTTTATTTGTATAGGTCAAAACTTAAAAAATGAAATAGTCTTGTCTTTTTTTCCATGTGTCTCGTATGTCAAGCCAGGGAGTGTAATGATATATTTATCTACCTCCAGCCTAACTTCAATCAAATTCAACATCAGTCAATTAATATCCTTATTCTAGACCAATAACCTGATAATTAAGTTATCTCAAGAGTTGAATCTAAAATCGTATGAATCTCTAGTCCAAAACAAGAAAAAATACCATAATCATCTATTAAAAGAGTAATCGTGGCCCTTCGACTTCCATTTCCTGTGCGACTTAAAAAAAGGATGGCATGAAATTAACAGAGCCTGTTGTAGCAAAAAGACCCCCGGGATCCCTGTAATTGGCGCTCGGAATGCCGAACGCTGGAGAATATTTTAACCTGGTGCATATTTAAGGGACTTACGTAGAGGCAGCTTGGGATACGACTTTTGTTGGGTAGGACTAGTTGTCTTTTTTAGTTTAAGTCGTATTTCTGAGTTTCTAGGGCACTGTGTGAGTTATGTTGCTTGTGGATGGGTAGTAGGTTCAAAGTTGATGATCTGTTAACTCTAAGATTCCCGTCCTGCTATAATACCCTTCTGAATACTCCACAAATATTTGTTGTTTAGGTCTTAGTATTGGACATAGCCTACAAGATTATTAACATATGGAATGCCGATGGAGCTGTCATTGTATCAATAGTAATATTCTCCAAATCCCTAAGGATTTTGCTTAATTGTTAGATTAGACTATGAACAGTATGCAGAAGCTATGTATTGTTTGAAGATAGTTATATACAATTTCAGTATGTTATGTTATATTTACTTTTAATATTTACAGTGCATGTATTTTAATTAATAATAAGTTATTTAGCTTGACTTAGTCGATGTTTAAATCCCTTAATAAAATTTCAAATGAATGAATGAAAGAATAAAGCTTACTATAATCTAAAACTCAATACCCTAATCTCAGGAACGAATGAATAGCTTGAATTTAAAAGTTCTCTTTGTGTTTAATAGTTAATTATTAGCATCACGTTGTACCCCGAACATAGGCAAAGAGAACCTGGGAACCTAATATTAAGACTAAGAGTATTACTATTAAGATACTTGTGTTCCTCACTTTCCGCCGCATTCTGCAGGAATTGCGTGTTACCGCAGGATCAAACGTGTTGAGTTCTATCACTCGATACTGAATACCTAAAAAAAAACCTACAAAAAAATGGGGAACGCAGTGTTCTAACTCTAGCGAGAAAGAACGTGAAGCTGCTTTTTTATTTTATTTTAAATTAACAGTTCTGCCATCGTGTATTTATTATCAGAAACATCGAGCGCGATTGAGGAAGCAATTTACATAAAACGATTACAGTAGACAGTCAAAGGAAATGAAGAGTATTAGAGCGTAATTTTTCTGATTGAAATTGATTTTAAATTAGTCTCGGGTAAAAGGCGATATGTTTATTTTGTTTTTTGCTTATTTAATTGGGTTCGCGTTTTTTGTGATTGCAGTTTCTATTTGATTTTGTGAAAAAAAATAAATTATCTTACAGAATACATGTTTATGGTTAATGTATATTATTTTGTTTTTTAATTTGCCCTCTCGTAGTGCACTTGGCTCTCTAAGTATATAAAAAAAATGTTTTAGACAGTTACTTGACAATTATTAAGATCGCGACGTTGGGTTCCGCCAACACACAATCCGCCAACGTTCAACACGCAATGCCTCGAAAATTCGTCAAAAATTGGAGAATAGAATGTCTTATCACTAAGTTCTTCTCTTCCTCAATAGTCCTGCTACATGCGAGATACAGTGTGAAGATGATAAAACAAAGTAATGATATACCATAAAAAAACAAATGTGAAATGAGAGCGTAGTAAAATATTAAGTAATGCGCCGTTCTCGACTTCGCCGACAAAACAATGGAAGAATCTATGTGGGTGCCTAGCTGTGTTCAGTCGCCATAAAATTGAATCTCTAAATTTGACTTGGCTACTACTTTTACAACTGCCGCCACTTTACACGCAATATCGGATTTGGGAAGAAAATGAACAGTGTTTTGACACTAGGTTCAGTGTCGGCCCACCATTTATCATTTATCCTTCTACCCACATTTTTTGGCCAAATTCAATATATCCATAATATCATAATAGCAGACATCTCCCCTAAGCTTTCAAGGTTCCAATCACCTAAAAAGTATCAGCAATTTTGCAAACCTTATTATTACTTTATTACGATACAGGAAGCTTATAAAAAAGCTCTTCGATCAACTTTATGACTGTATAAAAATAATATTGACTAACTTTTGTGTGCAGTTCCTTTTTATGTTTTTGGTTATATATTTGGAATAAAAATTCTCAATGTAAGCTAAAAAGAAATTGGACTACAGCTTAGTTACTAAATGAAGCTTTATTTTGTATTTCACGTTGTTAAAATTTATTTACTTATTTACATTATCTAAAACTTTTTTTTTCGCCAGCAGATTTTTCAAATTTTTAACTTACTTAGAAAACTCATAAATATTTCGACGTAGTGGGATTTGATCCTGCACCTGTAAGAAATTGTTTACTCATAGTTCTATCCTATCATCCGCCGCCTCAACACACAATTTTCACACACACTCACATACCAAGGTAGGTTCCCTACTTAGTGGAAAGACAATCCTTTTCCCATTTTCCGTCTTATTTTCAAGATATTGCTCATTAATTGGTGGAAATTAACGCAGCCCATTGTTCTTTCACGAGTAGGAAGAGAAGCTACAAGTGAGCATCTTCCTACGTCGCTCCTAATTCTAGTTCTAATTTTACTACATAAAAAATATAATAATATAATAATACATTTCTAATTATTATTATTATTGCAGGCAAGTCTTGGACAACGGTACGCTGGTCTTCCTCCCGTTCGCGTCAATGCAGTATCGACAGGATATCCACAGCACTGTGTACCGCTGCCGTGCCCATAATACGCATGGGGCCATCTTGTCTCGAGATATGAGGACTCAAGCTGGTAAGTCCTAATAATCCTAGAAATATTACAAATATGAAAGATCGCAAGGACGGTTGTTTGTTTTACTCAAAAAGTACTGAACGAAATTAGGTATACTTTAGTAGTTCATTATATGAGAGTAATTCATGAGCTACAATTTATGTAAAGATGTTATATAAATTGTATTTTGATTCATTTCACATATCATAAGTGGGTCGCTAGTTATTACATTATAAGGTATTATTAGATGTGTTATCATCTACTTTTCAGCATAATTATTATTGCGTGACTAGTAATTAAGCTAATTGCAACGCTTTATCGGAATGGGGAAATTAAAAAGAATATTATTTTTCTTACTGAGGATCAAAATCACAACTTACTACAAATATCTTAATGGAATACTGTTCAACTGTATACAACGACAGATTCAGTAAATATGCATTCATAATTTTATTAACACATAGTTAACCACATAAGTAAATGAACAGAGAATACAATTAAATGCGCTCCTATTATCCGACGACTTCTGTTAGAAATTAAAATATTAAATATTTCATTACCTTAAGTGGGAATCGAACCCTCGACCTGTCACTGTAAAAGTCACACCAATGCCCCTGCCACCAATGCGCCACGACTGGCCTCAATATATTATTATAAGTAACTTTGCCAAAATTTTGAATCAGGCACAAAATCAACCGAGTTAATAGATTATCTGAGCACTAATATATTAGCTTCAAATTAGGAAATAAATATTCCAAATCGCAAATAAAAATCTTTGCACGCAGAGATAAACAGAGATAAACTTAATTACTAAAATTACCCTCAGCTACTGTGTACATAAATCAAATATTTATCTATTCCAAAACTTCCACTTATTTTTTTAGAATTTCATAATTTCATCATAGAATAAACTCAATTTAGCCTGCTATATGCGTGATACAGTATGAAGTTAAGCGAAAGCACAATGTCTCAATTTTTTGTCGATGCGTGCGACAACGCAGAGTTTTAACACTAAATTCACTCTGCCTACCCCGTAATAATGGGGAAGCGGGAAGTAATAAATTTACATTTTGAATAAATAAAATTTATTATCTTTATAAAAAAAAAATACATCGACATGTGATCCAAAGTTTCAAATTCTCAAGATTTCCTCCTATAGGTACTAGTCTCCAGGACTATTGACAACTAAAATTTCAAGTTGATCAGACGCCAAGTTTTGGGTCTCGCTCTTCGGGCGGTCCGTCCGCCGCAATCATGCTATACGTGCTCGTAATACAGATGACCGCATGGTTTTGGATAATCGACTGTACAACCGAAATTCTGTTTCACCATGCTCTTTGAATAAACCGCAAATAGATGTTTATTTATTATAAACTAGTTTAGGCCAGCACTAGTAGCACAGAGGAACAAGCGCGACAGGTCGTGGATTCGATTACCTACTACTTGAATAAATGAAATATTTAAAATTTACATTTTTTCGTTTTGATAACGATGTAAAATGGCGTGTTGAGTTACACCATTCAACAATGCCACCAAAATTCGGCGGAAAGTTGGGAACGGTTCTTAACAATAGATTCCCAGGTTACCTCTATCTCTTCTGCTATGTGCGGGATACAGCGTGAAGTTAAGAAAGAAAGAACAATGAATCTATATTAATATCTATTATATAGCGTCAAGGACTACTGGTCCGTTCTAAGGACACTTTCCGTAATATAATACATATACAACTTTAATAAGCATTTAATTATAGTGCAGAGATATAGCTTAACACTCATACATACATATATACATGAACTAGCACTAAATGTCAAACTCACACCGCCAATCCGCAATGGAGTGGAACGCACGCAAATTACAAGTCGATTGGTAGTCGAGCACCGCTGTTGTGGTCTGTCGCCTACAATCATGCAAGACGTGTACCGAATAGCTTTGGAGTATTCCATTGATCAAGGTTTATTTTTTGTATCTTCACAGGGATTTTCTAATTAACGTGATTTGCAGAGAATCTAATGTAGGATTATAAGCGCGAGGGTTGTGAGTTTGATTAGCATTCAGTGGAAGGAAGTAAATCTATTCCATTTCCTCGCACTCAAAACATAATGTCTTTAAAATTTGCCTTCTCTGGAATGCAACTTACAACCATCGCGTTTTCAATCAGACGCTGTGCCACTACGCCACGACAGCCTTAAAAGTCTCGAGTAAGTCTCAAGTAACTAATAAATAAAAATAGAAATTAATTTTTCGTATAATTCTGCATACAAAAGATTGTATTTCTTTTGTCTAAATTAAACAGCAATATATTAAAAGAATTTTTACACGAAATCTTTTCTATAAAAATCATTACATTTTAAAAGAAAAATTTTCATTTAAAATTCATCTTTGCAAGAAATCTTTTTGTAAATCAAAATCTTTTCAATATTGTAATAAACAATACTCAAATAAACTTTGATTATGGGTTCTAATCGTATCTTCATTCAGTAAAATTATGAAAAAAATCTGTAATATAATGTACAATGTTAGACTAACCATATCAGGAAAAGAATTAATAATGAAACATACCCTTGAGTGAGATTTGAACTGACAACCAGTTCATTCAGTCTTATCTACTCGACAATTGGAATAAAATTTGTATGAAAACAAATATAAAAACACGTTCTCATATATTTTTAGTCTGCATTTACTTGAATTTCCCCTTTTTTCTATCTGTCGCGCTTCGTTACGTCATGTTGGTACAGTTAACAAGCGTCTTTTTGATACGTTCATATTATATCAATGTATTTTCACACTTATAGCTTTGTAAGTAGATTTCATTTTCCCTTGTCACATATAAAGTTATTTCATCCCGCTCTCAAAGGGTGACTGACATTTGGTTCACAGCCTTTTAAATGCTAGTGATGGTAGTGTTAATGAATGACGGTTATACCACCTTGGTTTCTATGAAAGGTTCAGGGGAGTAAATAAAATGTTATTACATTTTATATGAATATATTTAAAATGAGGATGTGGAAATATGTAGTTCGTGGCATTACAGAGAAAATATTTAAATATTTTTTAAATAATTTTTTTGTGTGCGGGATACAACGTGAAACTGATTTTAAGCTTCACTTTCTATCCCGCATATAGCAGGACAGGCAGATGGAACATAGTGTTAAGATACTGTTCCCCTCTTTTCGTCTAAATTCGAGACAAGTAAGATAAGTTATTTAAAGGCAGAGTGCAATTTACCTCTATGACTTGTATCCAGAAAGGAACAAAACACAAATAATTCAACCCCCGAGTGGCAATCGAACCCGCAACCTTCTCGTTGTATGATGTTTTTTTAAACCGAAATAAGAATAACCAGCGACGAAAAGCTCGTAACTGCAACATTCAACGTAAAACAATACACAAATTCACTACAAGTAATTCACTACTACTAGTACTTTACTTATTTAATTAATATTATAATTAAAGCTACACATTAAAATCTTAATAAATTAACTTGGAACTAAATTTGCATTCCTAAATTTAGAGCTCCATATAAAGTAAATAGTATGTTAGTACTATTTATTACACTGTTATTTGTTACGTACTTATTAACACAGGTTATACTTATTTTTCAGCTTGACGCTGTGTCCCACATGCGGTAATATAGGAAACGGAAGTTAATGGGAACTTAATGGGAACCTTCTTATGTGCTGAACAAAAATAATAGCACTTGCTACTTGCGACGTACTAGTACTATAGCCGGTTTCTACTACTAGATAATGTTTAGTCCGCCCTATCTAATATACGTCCAGCATTGTGTGGCCTTTGAGCTTTTGTGAAGTCATTTCATATCAACACTAAAAACAGAAATTTCAGTTATTTGCTGTTTCTAAAATTCCTGACGTGACTTTGCAATCCTTTGTGAACGACCTAAATTCTAGTTGTAGATAACTAGGCAACTATATCATACTTATTTTTTTGATATTTTTTTGTTGTTATATATTTTAAACTTAAAATTGTAAATATATATACTTAATATATATTAGTTTTTATCTGTCGGTTCCGTCCAGTCTAAAATGTAAAATTCTGTTTTATCCTATTTAAATTTAAATTCCCTTTTAGTGCTCCTCCATACTCTACAAAGATCATTGCCAAACTTCAGCGTTATACGCCGCTTAGCTCCAGCTGCACGTTGTCTGTCAAACGCTCTGTAACGTAAGAACTTTATACATCCTATATTATAGTAATTTCAATATATTTTTTATTGTGAGGGATATTTCTCCATAATGGTATTAATCCTTATCCTTTAAAATACTTTATTAAATTTCTACGTTAAACGAAGATAAAATTTGCTTTTTAAACTATTTCGAAATTGCGAATAGTTTTAGAGAAAAA
>JAKRZM010001286.1:619478-642824 GCA_036379175.1 Heliconius cydno galanthus | reverse complement strand
AAAAAAAAAGATTTTAAAAATATATCTATATATTATTTATTAAACGAAACTAAATTTGTGGTGGAACGCCAGCTAAAGAAGAGCGCGAACTGCGAGTGAACGAAGACGAACTGAGCGAGCGAGTTTTGCAAGACCTGTGACGTCACGCGAGTCGGTTACGGCCCGACGGAATCTCGCGTCGCGCGCTTACTTTAAAGGACAATATCTCAAAAACTAATAGACGTATCCAAATAATTCTTTCACAAGTATTTTTTGTTTTTAAAAGACAATACGATGAGCTAGAATTTAAAATTAGTGATTATTCTCCATTAAACTTTATACCGTTTCATTTGATATGGCTATCTGCTAAATTAAACACTTTATTTATCGAGACTGTTTAATACTATAGAGGCGATGATAGTGGGTTCAATTTCTAGTCATGATATTAAATTATTGTCATTTCTAACATTTTCAACGATTTATTCCACTCTTAGGAGAGAAAGATATTTTTTTTATAAAGTGTATAAAATATAGAGAAGTGGAATTTGAACCTGCACCTTTTGGAAACGTTTGTAAGGCAATTTTTATTGCCTCGCTTTGTCTAAACGAAACACAACGTTAAATGAACCGAGTTTCTTGGATCTAGATTCCCTTTACTTATAAATATGAAAAAAGAAATGTAATATTATTATCATGAGGACCGTAGTGGTGCAGTGAAATAGTCCCTAGAATTCTTCACACGCATTGGTTATGAGTTCGATTTCCGCTTAGTGGAACGATTGTATTTATATTTTTACTCTCTCTTTTAAGTAGTATCTTAACCTCTTCTTACCTACTTGCTTGCTACGACGAAGCTATAAAGGAAAATCGAATCTATAACCATCTTGTCCTAACGTCATAATATCTTAAAAACAGTTTTTTCTTTTTAAAAGTTTATTTTCACCATTTACTTGTAGTTTTTAGGCTTTTTAGGTTAAGTTTAGTAGTTAGTATGTGACATACACTTGACACGCTAAATGTAAACGCTAACTAACACTGACCTATGTATACAAGTTACAAGTTGAAAGTTTACCTTTGGAAAGTATGGGGTTACTATTTACTAGTGTTTCACCCACGGCTTTGCCCGAAAGGAAAAATTTCCTTTAAACATTTTAATTTTAATTAATTTCCTTTATTTCCTTATCACATTTTTCTTTATGCTCTATGCTCTATAGAAGGATCTACTTTTTAGAGTTTCGTAGTCCCTTACAATCTCTTTATGTCCATCTGTCTGTTCGTCCATATGTCGCAGTCATCCGCCGACTCGCTCTTGGCTGGTTTTTTCAAAATTTTTATTAATAAAGTTGTTAAAAATCTAAAATACTGCTATGTATAATTTAATAACTTATATTAAGACTTATATACAAACATTTTAATGTTACCTATACTCGTACAGTAAAGTTTGTTTCGTTTATGAAACTTTTAGAATAGCGTATGTGGAATTGTTTTGAATTTTAAAATTTTCTTACTTTGAACTATTCATTGAAATTCATTCATGTCTTGCAGTTACTGGGTAAGTATCTATTCATTTTCTTAAATGTCGGAGAATTTAGGATAATATAATAAAACAACACAAAATTCGAAAATTTTATGAAAAATAAGGAACGAAATATCTTAATACTAGTACTCTCCTACCTACCCTGTTACATGCGGGATACTGCGTGAAGGTAAAAACAGACAGTTGAATATATAAAATTTTATAATTTCTTCGAATAAATATCGAACCCACAACCACCAATGGTACCACTACGCCACGATGATCTTAACACTGATATATTATTATAAATCTAATGCTAACCTCCTAACATTATAAAAATGAGTTTTAGGGTCTACTAAACGAATTTCGTTAAAACTTTACAATAATATAGCTTATATATCAGAATAACACTTATGGTTCAATTTATATAAAAATGTGTAAATAACATTTTTACATAAAAAGGGTATTTGGATATAATATAATGCGGGCGAAGCCACGTTTAATTCGCTAGTGCTACAAAAGTTAACCATTTGCAGTTTCCTACGAAGCGTATTCATTGCGTCCCTTGTTCGCGGTAAATAAAGAAAGTTTTTCAATGAAACGCGACTGTGATACTGTAACAAACTAAAATTTCATCTCACTATAACACTCGGGTTTATACATTGCAGGTTTAAAATAAAGTTGTTTTATATTGTTATTTATATTGTCTTATAGTGTTAGAAAAGCTTTTTTTTCACCTTTCCATCTCCTGCGTATAGCATGTTAAAAATAAAATGGATTAACGCTGCAACCCTTATATATATTGCAGAGTAAGCTAGAGCTAAGACACTCCGTTGCTGATACACCGCCCAACCTTCGTTTTGTGATGAATGGCGAAAGTCAATGCCGAACTTTGCTTTGTTATAGAACAATATAAACAAGAGAACAGAGTGCCTTAAAACTCTGCCAACCCTACTATAAGCGGGATACTGCATAAAGCTATAAAAAATATCCATTATCACAGATCTTAATAAAATAAATACATAAAAAATCGTACTAAAAGAAGCATCTTTTTCTTCCAAAGGCCTTATATATTTTAGATGTCAGCGTCTAACATTATAATATTACGAATCATTTTTTTAGGGGCGAGAGTGAGTGATGAAACGGCCCAGAGTTTTTCATTCCGTTAACATATTTCACGGGAACTTTGAGTAAGACGTACCGTTCGTTGATCTTTTATATCCTTGTATGGGTATATTTCGTGTGTCATAAACACATGACAGTAAAATATGTTGAAAGATATCATGATGAGGACGTATTTGGATATCTGGCCTAAGATATTAGTTCATTTTCAACCCAAGAAAAAACAAAGTCTATTTTTTGTAGCTTCACTCTGTATCCCAATTACGTCAGGCAGGGGGACTCTAGTGCTAAAATACTCCGTTCTCCGGTTTCTGCAGAGATAATTATCAGACATTGCGTAATGTCTTCTTCCAGAGCAAGGATATGAAAATTATTAATTTCCCTATTATTTATTTTCATTTCCGATTTTAATTATTATTTTTTAATTTAATAGGATTTACTCTAAAACTGTTCTTATATTAATTTAAATGGTAAGACATTCAACACTTTGGAAAAATCATCAAAAGCTAAGTTATTAAGACTAATACTTAAAAGATTTATTTTTTGCTCTCGACTTTCGAAGTCAAACTAAATAGTGATAATTATTATTAAATTAGGTTACGAAACCCATGGCTACCGTTTTTAGAGAAAAAAATTGAACCTTTAACCAATTTTCATATTCAGGAGCTATGTTCACAGTAAGAGCATTTAAGAAATGTCTTTTTATGCTAACATTATAAAGTTTTTTAAAAAACACATTTTAACATTATAAAGTTTTAAGAGTTTTTTTTGTTGAACGTACTAATCTCAGAGTTACCACGGGGCGGTTAGACCGTTTTAGAATGCAAAAGCGACGAAATATACGTATGACAAAAGTGCATTAAATATCGTTTTGTACGCCTATAGCATCATCTCTAAAGAGTGCTTATTTAACACAAAATTTAACTAGTAAAATTTAAAAATAACTACCCACCAAAAATGCCACTACATAATCTTGCCAAAGCTTTTAAACTGCCTATCTAAGGACCACCGCGAAGAACGAGGCTTGCAATTACAAAAACACACTCCAATCGGTTCCTAATGAACCTAGCTATATATTCAGGATAAATTCAGGAGATACGGTGCCACAGACAATCATACAAACAGGCTCTTCAAATGCAAAAAGATGGATATTATAGCCTTTTTTGAGTCGGGGGTAAAATAATTATAATTCTTAACTTTTTCATCAAACAACAAAAGTTAATAAATAAAACTTTAAAATATATTGACATAATGACAGTTAATTATTCGTATTTTAATATTACTTTATAGAATTGAGTATAAGCTTATGAACGTAGTCGGCTGTGTGAATATCGAAATTGGATATAGCGAAATAAAATATTTGGGCTGCAACGTAAATTGGAAACAGTTTTTAAGCCATGTCATTTACTGAAACAAAAAAAAATATTTCTTACGCAATAAATATTATTATTTTTTAAGTTAAATGTAAATATGTGTATTTCAAGCTGTCAAGGCCTTCGAAGGCTTCGAAGGGCTGCTGAACTGCTTCTGTGGAGAATGACATTTTTCGTTTTCTCACGCTAATAACAAGACAAAGGACGGCCTCGAAAAAAGGGTTAAGACATTCGATTTCCATTATGATACTTCCATTCCACACTATCCGCCGAGCTGAATTCCGGGAATATTGTTGATTGGAACTGCCTCGTTACCAGAGCTAGGCTTCTGTCCCTGCGCCACAACTAGCATCAACTATTATATAAACTCTATAACAAGTTATTCAACACAATTATTCCTCACAAATAATAATTAGTGGCAAATGTCTCCATCTCTATCCCAATATATAATTTGGTAACAATACACCCAAAGCTATAAATTATAACAATGTATGGGCGAAATTTATCAAGCGTGCACCGTCAGGGCGCGACGTCATCAATCAAAGCGAGTGCTATTTTCGGAAACAGAATTAATGAGATGCCATTTTTAAAGGTTATATATCACTGAAATTATGTAGGAGGATCGTTTATTACAGATATTGTTAAAATATGGAAATTTAATGTACCTAATGTCAATCTGGTATTTTTTTGGTTACCTTTAAAAACACTTTATTATATCTTTATTTATAGTAAGTTGTGATCTTGATGAGGCCGCCGTGGCCCAGTAGCACAAGGTTGTAAATATGATGGTTGTGAGGTCAATTCCCACTCGGGGAAATTAATAATTAAAAATAGAATAGTTGTTACTAATAATTACAACTACTAGAAACTTCTAGAATTTAGAAAAGCTACAATTCCTTACAACAACTACTAGCTACTACATAAAATGAAATGTTTAAAGCGTACTAAACAAAGTGGGTCACGTAAAAACCTCGACATCAGTAAAGTGACCAGCTCCAGTATCCCTAATGTCACGCTTGCGAGTTACAAAGTACACGGTACCTACTGAAATGTACCTAAATTAAAATTAAAAATTGTTTTTTTTCTCTTGGATTTTAATGGGTTCTGTTAAACATCCTTTTGAATAACGATAGCTGCTTAGAAGTGGTTTTATTGTATAGCTAGCGACCCGCTTCCGGTTTGGCCCGCTTGAACGCTTTTTTTTATTATTGAACCGATTTTGAACAAACAAATACTAAATGTTAAAGGAAGTTAGCCAAAATTTACCTTAAGCCGTTTCTCAAATTAGCATGCTCAAACGCAAAGAATCGAACTAACAACCTTCGTGTAAGACGCCATGCTTGTTTTAATTATTATTTTTGTTTTAAGATTATCTTTTTTAAGAGTATCTGTACAAAAAGATTTTCCTGTGTCGACCGAATAATTTCCTTTCCCAAGTGGGAATCGAATCCACAGCTCGTTTACAGACAGCTGTGTCGGCTTTAAATAACATAGAACTTTAGATTTATTTTCCCTTGTTATAAACATTTCACGTTGTCACAGAAAGCTTAATGGCTAGCTTTCTTGACGGCTCTAGTGAGCTTTTGTACGTGCACTTGTACGTGTAGGTGTAGCTTTCTAAAGAATAAAAATTTCGATACGATTCCTTTATATGTTCAATATATTATATAGAAACTAACGAAATAGGCACATGCGAAATGATTAACTGACCATATAGTGAATATGAATTCGATTTCCACGAAATAATTTCAAGGAAACGATTTCTTTGAATTATTTTTAATTTCTTTTGTTTATTTAATTATCTTGAGGCCGTCATGATGCAGCGGCACAGCGGCTGACTGCAAATCCGGTAATAGTGAGTTCAATTCTCACTAGAGTGGCGTTTCCTCGGTTTGGCGACAAAGCCAAAGTGCTGAGTTCAGTTCCGCCACTCAACACGCAATGTCTCAAAAATTCTGTGGTTCGTGGGGAAAGGGGTGTCTACACTAAGTTCCTTCTGCTTAACCTGATATATACATCGTGAATCGTTTTCGTTTTCCTATCCCTATATATTGCAGAATTTTTATAAAAAAATAAAAGTATAATTGATAAAAGTATAAAAGTATTGATGAAATACAAAAAAAAATACCGTGATAATGCTTTTTTCTTAATATATGAACATTTTCCTATTTTATCTTATCGAAACAAGATAAGAACACCAAACTATCGTATATCGAGAACAAATTAACAACTGAGTCACGACGGCAAATATTTATACACGTACATATTATGTTTTATATCCAAGTCTTATTAATCTATTAGAGTAGTTTCTAGCCAGTCGCTCTTATGTCAAATTATAGCGTTTACTAGAGGTCTGGTATAAAACAATACTGGAATATTCATTCATACAGTATTGTATGAACTGAAAGTGTAGGTTTTATTCTATAATTTTTGGATTAAATTCAATTAAGATAAATCCTTCGTTGAAAAATATTCCTTTTACCATGCACCGATCGATTTCCAAGACATTGACACTTACGTAGTCTGTTTACCAGAGCGAATTAATGAAAATAACTCCCCCGCGTGGGAATCGAACCTATAACAGTCGAGCTTACAATCAAACGTTGCACTTCGAAGGTCTCAATTAATAATAACAATTGACTTTCTTCGATCTTTGTTTTTATTAATTAATATTACACAAACATACATACATATCTATATCCAATTTACACATTTTGTTTGTCCATATAATTAATTAGATCACCGGTAAGCAAATACGAATTCAATTAATAGATCGCTTCATATAACGAAATATTTCACGTAGGTAGTATTTACATGTAAATTATTTATTCAGTATGAAAGGTTTCATAATATCATATTTTACTGTTATACTACGGACTTACTTCAAAATAAAGAGATTATCAGTTTGGCAGAATAAAGTGTATGTATGTTTGTATATATAATATATAGAACGGATTGAATATATGAAAAATATATATTTGATTCGAGGCGACGGACCCTGGTCGTCACAACGCAGCGGTACTTCTTAATTGGGTTCCCACAAGGAGATTTGAATTACTTTAATTTCCTTGCCCTCGTAACAAGACAAAATGCGGTGTTGAGATCCTCTCAGCATGAAATGTCTCAAAAGTTAAGGATACACTGCTTGCTACATGCGAGATACAGCGTGAACTGTAAATGTCTGACAGTTCCTCAAAATATTAGTTGTATCTATATTAGTTTGACGTATCTTTTTATAAATACTAAAAAGCTGAAACTAAGCCTGCTCAAAAATAGAATAGTTACGCCAAACAACAAATAATTACAAGCAATTAATATTTTCATTAATTTTTCCACTCTAAAAACTTTTTCTATTAAATTTCGTTCGTTTCTATCGCTTTGGCGTAATTTGACTAATTTAGCTTTTCTGTCGAAATTCGCCCATTTGATTAATACAATATACTTTGTCACTCTAAACGGAACCTTAACTGTGACTATTAAAGCTCAATTTAGACTGAATAGTTCAAACAAGCTTTATAAAAAAGCTCCGAGATAAAAAGTTTAGAAGTTTTATACACTTAACTGAATATTATGACGATTTTTAATTCGTTGTACTCGGGGAATCCAATTAGGTTTGAAAGTCTCAATTTATATTTGAATTATACTTCAAACCAATGTTTGGGTGAATCTAGACAGAAAGCTTATTTAGCGCTTTGTTATTTCATTCTTGTATAAGCTATAACTTATATAGATCAATTACTCCGTTCTCCTCTCTTTCTTCTCCTGAAATTATTTTTTTCTTTGAAATACTTATAAATTTTAGCTTTTCGTTTTTTCTTATTAATTATATTATTAGTTCTTACTTTTGTCCTATAGGTTAGGATTATGGAAAACTCTAAGTGGAATACCGCCAAATTAGTCGCGTAATATTAAATAGCTTAAACATTGACGATCGTGGGTTCGATGCCTACTTGGGAAATTTAAACATTTTTATCTCCTCGCACTCGTAATAAGTCAAAGCGCGGTATTAAGTTACGCTACTTAATAAACAATGTAAACGATGAAATTAGTCACAATAATTTAAAAAATATTTTGAATTTTCTTTCATCGTCAAGCTAAGAGAAGCTCGTACACCTCACTTGCAATTACCCATAGGAATGCGTAGAGCTAATAAATCAAAGAGTACCTGCTGGCCACATGCATTAGTCCATACTGTGTTACCGCAAATCATTTAAACGGAATACCAGCATTAGACACCGTATTTAAACATTTCAGGTCATTTTTCAAAGTACATATTTGCACTTGGAATGAAGTCAGATGTGTGAATTAGTTTTTTTAGTTTCACGTCGTATTACTTATATGAGAGGATAGGCAAAAGGAACCTAAGATTTAAGACTTTTCGTTTCCCATCACCCAATTCTTGAGGCATCGCGTGTTGAATGGCGGATCTTAACAACCAGAGCATGTAAATGGAAAAAAAAATCAGCGAGTGGAAATCGAGGCTACAATCGTTACATCTACAGTCAGATACTGTGTAGCATGAAGGTCTTTAATAAATTAAAATATGTTTTATATAAATAAAAACTATAACCATAAAAAAAATATTATTTAAAAAAAATATTTTTCAAAATAAGTTCTTATTCAAAATGTAAATTGTAGTGAAAAGAAAATAAAGTAATATTTTAATTTGTTTTCTCGTTAATTTTTTCTTTATCTTCTCAGTTCTATAAATAATTAATTATTGCAAGTTGCTTTTCCGGTCAAATCTTAAATTACTCGCCAAGATATATTAAGCCTACCAAAACCTGTCTATCTTCCTTAGTTCAGAAGTTTCTTTGGCCACCTTCCGGCTCCATCTCTGCATGTTTTTTTTTATGAAAAAATACAATATGTATTTTCCAAATGAAGCCCTTTCATTTGATACCCATATTAGGAAGAATGTGCAAAAATTTGTAATCTGCCATTTTTTTGCGGTGGCCATTTTGGATTAACAAAAAACATTGATTAAATGTAATTTCATTGTCATTACAACTAAAATCGTAATTAATATTTTAGCTGAATCAGACACTAGGAAGTGGGTCAAATTAGATCAGAGTTTGCAAAATTTTACATACAGTCAAACACAACCTCACTAATAAAGCAAGTTAAGTAAAAGTTTGTAATAACATCACTTTTATAGTCCAATAAATTTATCAATCGTCAGTTTTGATGGCGGTAAAGCGCAAACCAAACGTAAAATTAAAAGAAACAAAAAAGCACAAACAGTGCCCAACTATAAGTGAGGCGGTTGTGGATGCGATGCCCACCTGGGAGAATGAATTATTTTTATTTGTTCAACCTGATATTCGTTACCAGGTTGAAGAAATAAACGGCGGCGTTGAGTTCCACCACCCGGGACACAATATTTTTAAAACTAGTCGAAAGTGAGGAACAGAGTGTTTTAACACTAGATTTCCTAAGCCTACTCTGGTTTTATTCGGAATACAGTGTAAAGCTTAAAAAAAGAAGCAACATGAAACTTTAAACACCAAGTCTGAATTTTAAACTAGACTCCTTGAATTACGTGTGTAAGACCTTTATCACTTACTCATACATACTATCTATCTCTTATTAAATTTTCAAGAACGTTCAGACTTTTCTAGTGTAATACCGTCAGAAGGGAACATTTATATAAGGATTTACTCGTAGGTTTTTTGCGGTTCCCTAAAAAGGTGTAAACGGACCCTATACAATATTCATAATTCCGGTCTCAATACATCATTCTGATCGTCACAGAGTAGGATATACTCGTACAGAAATAACTTGACTACTCAACACACAATGTGTTGAATAAACACTAGACGGAAAGTAAAGAAGTGAGTCTTAAGTTTTAACACTGGGTTTTCTCTGCCCATTATATATTTTGTAATACAGAGTGAAACTAAAAAAACAAAGACGAGATAATAAATCACTTTAATCTCTTATTAATTCATGGATGACATTGTACAAATTTTATTGTTAAGTCTGGAAAATTGGTGAGATTATTTACAATAATTAAAATTTCGCTAATATTTCTTTTTTTAGTATATATTTTCACATATACATATATTATAGGTAGACTCCTTACATACATACATAGGTACGTAGAAAATATATATGGCCTTCGAAATGTAGCACAACATTTAACAAACACTTTTGTGGTTGTGGTTTCTATCTCCATTCGGAGGAATAAATATATTTACATTATTTTAATTCTCCCCCTCTATAGATACGCCCCTATAGATAGGTACATTTGCTACAACAAAAAAATTCCTTATAATCCTACTTTATTTCATCAGATAGAAATACCTACGCACTCTTCTACATTAACATCGACTTTTGCAACCGCATGCCTAACCTCAGTGAGCTAACGTATGCCTTTTGAACTTCCACTAACTGAGCTGACTGTGTTTAGAACCTAACAAGTATATTTTAGCAGTAGCTATCCTTTTCTATAGATTTTTCAGGTTATTTGACTTCTCACATAATTTCTATTCACGAAGTCTAGAGACATAATTATTACTATATAATGCTCTAGTAGATTAGATGCGGCGTAATGTCACAATATCGTGTGGAAAACGTAGAACGGAGTAACTTGGCACTACGAGTATATTGTCACCCAAATGTCAAAAAAAAATCCCGAGGAATCGAACTGGCTACCATCATAAATGTTTTTCATTGCTCCCGTTCCACAATAGCTTCACGTTATTACTTTTATGATGTTATTTACTAGATAGCTTCATCGCTGATATTCTAGACAACAAATGGCCCCATATATTGTATAGATTAGAATCTATATAGAATACTAGTAGTAATAACAATCGACCTAGTTTTAGCGAAAAATTGGTAAAAATATCACCTACATAATATTATAGTAGTTAAATAAATTTATGTATGGTAGGCAAGGGTAACATAGTGTTATAACACTTTGTTTCCCATGCACGGCCCAATTTTTAAGACTACGTATTGAGAGGGAAATGAAAAAAAAATCATTGCCCCCAAGTGTGGATGACTCAAATACGTTCGAAAAGCGGAGAAAGAAGTGTCTTAACAATAATCTCTCTATGTCCACCCTGTCATACGTGCTTTCTCCAATACAAAATTACAAATACTATTTAACTTTCACCTGCAACCAACAACTTGTATCAACAAAACGATTAACATAACAATTAAAATTGTCACGTTGTATAATACACTTGCAAAGCACACAGCAATTACGTAACTTGCACGGGTTATAATTCAAACAGAATAGGACATTCCCCGCATAATAATACATAGATTTATTTTACCCTCATATTATTGTGCCTGGGGAGTGTCGTTATCGTTACGTCGTTATAACGAAGGCGTTACGTAGCAGCCGTTAGAGTATAAGCTCGCTAATAGAGTAAATTATCTTTATTGCAAATGTGTATATTGTTTTGGATATTTTCTTTTTTACAAATAAAATAAATACAGTATTACAGCGACTAAATGAAAATAATTTATTCCACCTAGTAGAAATCGAACCCAGAACCGTCACATTTACAATCATATGTAAATACCATAGTGGTTTTTGTATATTATAAAAAAATATTTTCTGCTTAACTAAAACGCGGCGTTGAGTTATGCCACTGAATACGCCAAGACTCGAAAATTTGAAGGCAATTTCAAGTGTAGGTCTACAAAAAAAATCCTAAGAAAAAAAACCGCTTTTCTACCACAAAAAGAACTACAATGTACTAAAATACAAGAATATAAAATTCTATTTACAATATTGTTGCTACGTAGCGCCGTTATGATAATTAATCTACTCATTGTACCGAATTGTGAACGTCTTTATTACTGGGATTGTCGTTTTGCCTTTGAATTAGATAATAATGTTTTAATTTAGACATTTAAGAACCGAAAATTTTACGTGATTCAGTTAAGAATGTTAATTAGAGGTTATAATTATTTACAAGGCCTAGCGCAAAAGCTTATCGTTTGACTGTAAGCGCGATGGTTGGGGGTTCGATATCGATATGTTCTTGAAAATAATTGAAAACAATATTTGACGTATGATAGAAAGCAAGACATCACAGGTAAACTAAGAAAACGTCTAGTACCCAAAGAACCAAATACTGCCGTAGAGATATAATGAAATTTTAATAAACAATTTGCTGGAATTATATTCATTAAATTTTTGTGTCTCTTAAAAAATTGGTCTCTTTAGCCTGAAAGTGAAAGGAATTCCTCAAAATAATTAATCTACTAAGAATCACAGCTTGCGTAACGGCCGCAACTCTGAAATTACCTGAAATATTCAATATCCAAATTCGAAAGTTTAATTGAATAGAGAGGTCGAGATAGGGATGCTGCGAAACAAGATCCGAACTGGGATCATCGGAGTTATTCATAAAAGTTGAGATTTTCTTAGAAACTTGTAAATAGATTTTAAAGGTTATGTTAATACAGATGTATGGTAAATAGATTTTAAAGGTTATGTTAATACAGATGTATGGATATGTAAATATCTCTGTGCAATTAATCTGTACAGTATTTATAGTATTTCTATACCTTGTTATACAATTATATTTTCTATTTTTTATTGAGCGAATCGATCAGAGACCAGTGCGAGAGGCAGAAATCTTCTATATATATAAAAGGACTTGTCCTCACTGACTGAGGTAAGACGGACGCACAGCCGTAACCGCTGATCGTAGAAACGTGATATTTGGACAGATGTTTACTTTCGTAATCTGGACACCCACTAAGAAAGGATTTTGAAAAATTTTAACCCTAAAGAGGTGAAATAGGGGTTCAAAGTTTGTATGGAAAAAAAAATAAATCGGCACAGATTTTTATAAAATTTTAAATCTAGATTTTTAAAAGTATTTAATTGAACACGTGTTTCATCGTTTCCTAGAATTCTCCCCCTAAGGGTGAAAATAAGGGGTTGAAAGTTTGTATAGATTTTTTTTAAATCGGCACCGATTTTTATAAAATTTGAAATTTAGACTCTTAAAAATATTTCATTGAACCCATGTTTCATGGGTTATTAGAATTCTACCCTAAATACGCAAGCGAAGCTGCGCGCGTCCGCTAGTATTAAATAATACACCAAAAAATATCAAAATGTATATTTTTTTGCTTCATGCTGTATCCTGCATATTATCGGGTAAGGCAAGGAAAAAAAGGAGTTTCGCATTCAACACGCAAATTCACAAAAATAGGGGGGATGTGTGGGGAATGGAGCATCTTAACAGTGGTTTTGCTGACTTTACTACATGCGGGACACTGCGTGAAAATGAAAAAAAGATACAAAGCTATTCTAACCTAACACAAATCAGCACAAACATGTATCTAATTCCTGTAATATCGGTATCCAATATGCCTTTTAACCTAATATGGATACGCAAAGTTGATTACGCCTGGAGGCTATTTATTGACGTAATAGGATTTAGTTAGGAGATTACGCTACTGGCTTACCTCATTATCTTTATAGACTATCATTATGGTAAATAAATATATATATATATATATATATATATATATCTTAGTATGTACGTATAAGGCAGTTGTGGATCATTCGATTCGATTTTCATTTTCTCAATCTATGTATGAGTGAGGGACGGAGGTCTTAATATCAATTTCCCTTTACTAGACTGTTTCACTCTTTATTCTACATAGCAGGGTTCGCAGAGAGAACCTAGAGTTAAGACACTCTATTTTCCGCATTGCAGTTTGTGTGTTAACCTGCGGATTTCCACGACACGTTTTGCACTTTTTGTATTTGAAAAGGAAAATGAAAGTGATTCATAGTTCCTAGTGGAAATTGATGGCACCAAAACCATCGCTCGCACCACTTTGACGTCATAATTTAGTAGTACCTAACTAGATATTACATAATATCGATATTTTGTCGAATATTCATAAAGAATATTGACATAAATCGTTCTATTTCCCAATATTAGTACTTGTACTAACACTAACGTTATCTTATAAGATATTGTGTGTTGTGTGGCGAAACTCAACGCCGCATTTAATTTTAAGAAAACTTGGAAATATATTTAATAAAAAAATATTTTATAAGAAAAAACTTAATTGCATGACAAATGAAAACGAATCATCCGATGTTTCATTTATCACAATCAACTCTATAGAGGATCGAGTACCATTTTTCATTTTAAAAACAGTGACAGATAAGACGAAACGCTTTCGCCTGTTATAACTATTGATTGGTTAATTAAAACCCAAGATATTGAAGTGGTATACAAAAAGCTCGACACAATCGACTGTAAACGTGAGAGATTGTGGGTTCGATTGCCTCTCGGCGAAATGAAATGTTTTATATTTTCGTTTATCCTTTTTTGTTCCTCACTCTGGTAATGAAGGCAAAGTGCAGCGTTAAGCTTCGTCACTCAACACGCAATGTTTCGAGAATTCGGCGGAAATTGGGAAATGAGAGTAGCTCAATGCGGAAAGAGTGTCACACTAGGTTCCCAGGATCCCTTTATGTATAGACGGGATACAGCGTGAAGCTACAAAAAAAATAGATAGATAATATATCTTTATTTTTCACTCTTCAACATTTAAAGATAATCTAGGTAAAATAATAAAATATTTAAAAAATCGTCTATATCATCAAAATAAGTATATGGAATTCGAATTTGGAGAAGCCGTAGTTAAAATAAAAAAAAAGCTAAATAAAATTATAAACGTAAATTTATTTTAACTTTTCTATTGTACTCCGCTCTATCGTTCTAAACAATTATTTTTCCTTCATTCCCCAGTCCTTGCCCTTACGTAGGAAATTATTCAAATTCACAGTAAAAAAATATTTTTCATGTAAATCCGGATTCGCCGTAATCGCCGGGTGTTGCCGACTAAACTGATTTACCGTTTCCGATTCTTAATTATTTTGTTCGGTGTTAAATTGCTTTATCGTATACTAGTGACTCTACCTGTATTTACTAGATATTTAAACGTATAAATTATGTACTATTTATTAGATTTTTTATTAGATAGAAATCTAATTTTGTTATGGTGTTATTGTAAAAAATAAAATATAGTTCACGCTATACCCAGCATATAGCAGTGTTGGCAGAGTGCACTTAGTGTTGAGACACTCCGTCCCGCTGTTTCTGCTTAATGCTCGAGGCTTTGCGTGTTGTTTGGGGAAAGTTAATGCCTCGCTTTGTTACCAGAGCGAGGAAATTGTCGAGGCAAAGCGCGGCGTTGAATTTCGCCAATCAACACGCAATGCCTCCAGAATTTCGGTAGGAAATGGGAAATATAAATGCAAATAAATATTTCATTTCCTCGAGTGGGGACCAAACCCACAGCTGTCGCGTTACAGTCACACCCTTGTGCCACTGCGCCACTACGGCCTAGAAAATATAATTAATTGGAAATTTAAATAGCATAGTCAGCAACTCCTTTGATCAACATGAAGGATATTGACGTGTTTCATACAAATATTTCATAAAAGAAATAGCTTTTTGAATGTAAATTTATGCCGTAACTTCCTTTATTTATCGAATGGATGTCGATACATAATACATTACTATTTTAAAATATCTACTTTGTGTATTTTTGTCATGCAACGGTACTTACATTGTAGTGGAAGACTTTTAATATTGTACTAAGAGTTTTGAAATTTAAAAAAATGCAATGAATATTTTAATTTAATAGATTAACATGTTTTTTTTATATGTGATTTCGTACTTAAAATCTATCTATCTATCTATAACAACTAAACCGACATTAAATACATGAAATTGATTCAAGACAAAAGACATAACTAAGTTTCCGAGAAACTTATGGACAAACTAACATATATACAAGTACGAAGCCTATTTAGACAGATATATAATATGCATATGATTATTTTGAAATCGGTAAAAAGCGAAAAAAAGAGTAACAATTTCTTCGAATTTTTATACCTATTCCTTAAACCCTAGAATATACATTTTTTTCCTAATAATTTTAGTTATTTTAAAAGTTATTTTTTCCAAGCTAAGTAATTAAGTAATTCAATTTTCAAAGTACTTTAAACTGAAATAGTTTAAATACAGTCATTAGTAAAACACTAATGTACGTACCTATACTATAATATAGTTTCTATGAATAATTCTGATTTACATCATAATTCTAGCTCAGACGCCTTTGAATCTGCATCCAGCATTCAAAATGAAGCTATATTTGTATATCTTTTGTTACAACGAATACTTATTTAATATTAGATTTTAGGCCCCATTGTAGCTTAGTGAACGTGGTCTGCTAAGCTGGCTGTGACCACATCATCACAACCACATACAACCATTATTATTATCATGAATATGATTAGGCCATCGTAGCGCAGTAGAACAAACTTGAACTGGAAAGAATAATTTTTTTTTTTTTTACAATTAAAGAAATTGAATCATTCAATTTCTAGCGAAGCGAAGTAGCGAAGTTCAATTTTGAAGATGAAATATGAATATCTTTTTCTACCTAAGGTAGGAAAAAAAGACAATTCGCTCTCTCTCTAATGCTATCCTACTGAATCACGACAGCTCAAACCTCAAAATTATAAAAGTACTAAGAATACTTTAAAACCTCTAAGCCTGTTATTATTTCGCAGTTGTATGGCAAGACTGGCAAGTCCACATAACATCGACGCCATCGGAAGTCGGCAGTCCAGCTCTTCTCACTTGTGCCGTACCCACTGCAGTACGAGACCACGCATCTGTAGCTGCCTGGTACAGAGATGACGCTGTTATATCAGCGGGCGATCATTTTTGTAAGTATTACGTTATAAAATTTTCCTCGTTTTGTAAGTATTATTAGTAGTCTCGTTTTAAAATGCTTCGTGATCGGCACAGCATCTGATTTTAAGCGCAGAGTTGTGGGTTGAATTTCCTGAAACCCACAAAAACTTTAACACCCCCAGTAACATCGCTTGGCCGGTCTCCAGTTTCACTTCCGCCTTTGTTTCATTAAATTTTCCTCCTAATTCAAATTTCCCGTGAGATCCCTTAATTGAATATTGGTTATAGACTAAGGATCTTTTTCTTTTTCGGTGTCCGTGTAAAGTAATTCTGATTCGTCGCATTGTATATAAACGTCTTAGAAATACAATCGAATTGTTATTTAAGCCGTGTCTTTTATTCGAATTTTTACCTTAATTTACATTTTTAATTGACTTTTTTCGTTAAAAACTGGTAATTATTATATACAACTAAAATATTATATTTCTTTATAGCCGGACCAACACTCCTTGTAGACGACGGGTGGAAATTGATAGTCCGGTCAGTTCGTATCGATGACTCTCGTGCTCAGTACTCCTGCTCCGTCCTCGATTCACTAACTGGGGAGAGGCGACAGAGTTCACCTATCAATGTTGATGTTGCACGTAAGTATTGTAATATGTATTTATTACTAGCATCCCAAACGCGGCTTCGCTCGCTCGTACTTGTATTAGACCCAAATTATCAAAGGACTTAAAAAAGTCTATACTAAGGGTCCAATAACGGAAACTAATTCCATGTTGAAAAATCAAATACTTTTAAAATTAAATTTCCTTGAAAGGATGTCAATATTTTTTACCAAATATTTAATTTTCTTACAACGTAGGGCGTAAAATTCTCTATATACTTATATAAACTGTATCTTACACACTAATAATTACATAGACTTGAGTTAGCAACATTCACCTGAGGCATAAATTGATGAATGTGCAGATGACCTGGTTAACGCTTCGCAGGACACATTAAACATTCAATTTCGATTGTCACCCTCGCACCAGCATACAGTAGTATAGACGGCCAGATGACCGTATTATTTTGATGACTGGTCTAACCAACGTTGGGCCAATTAGATAGATCTTCGAGTTGAAGATATGAACATAATTATGTCAGTTACTACCCAGTTTCTTTCTGATTGATTGAAATTTCAGATTGAGGCCGTAGTAGTGCAGTGGCACGGTTCTGGGTTCAATTTCCAAATCCCTCGCTCGAGCAACAAAAAAAACGCAGCGTTTAGTTCCACTAATGCAATACGCAATTTACTCGTAGTAGTAGAGTGTCAATACTCTATAAAAAATCTTATTTTTATGATTTAATTTATGTATTATTTCTAGCCATGAGTGCATCTGCAGCGCCTCGACCAGTATTGCCCGGTACTTGGGAAGCGAGCGCCCGACGTGGAGGTGACGCCGTCCTGCCTTGCTTGGTTCACGCTAATCCCCTACCTGCTATCACGTAAGTTTTAAATAAAACAATAAATTGTAAGCAACTGAAAAAGTTACTGCTGGATCTTCTGCTCCTAACCACTTTTCGAGCGTATGGTAGCGGCATGTCCAATTAACAACACAAAACATGTTTACAAAAGAATATATCAGTTAGGATATTTTTAAATTCCCTTTCGTGCAAATTAAATAGCTGATATTTTCATTTTCCTCAATCTGGCGCATAGCGCGGCGTTAAGTTTCGCCACTCAACATGGAAGTATCTAGAATTCGGCAGAAAGTAGTACAGAAGTATATTAATGGGAACGAATACATTAAAACGTATAAATATAATTCTTGTATTAAACATCTTATAAAATACAGTGTTAATTCCCCAGCCGGACTTTTACTAATATTGTACATAATCACAAATCCTAAATGTTTATTCATGCTTACAAACATTTAATACACGAACTGTCGTTCTTTTTGCGACGTAGACGAAAGTTGAAAGGGCCCAAGGGTTGTATATCTACCCTTAAGTATTGGTACAACCGCTATATACTTGTATAACAGCCTGAAGGAACTATTAACCCCGTATCACGTTTATGAACTAATATCACTGGGATTTGGGAATGCTGAGCATTAGGAATAAAGTTCTTTTTTCTTTTAGTTACTTAGACTCGTATGTATATTAGCAATGTTGAACAGTTCCTAATTGTAAACGTGGTGGCTGTAGAATTGCTATCCACTAGGTGGAAAGATTTGTTTTAGTTTTCTGGCTCCGGTAAGAAAGCGTAGTAGAAATCTGCTAAATTATAAGTATAGATTAAACTACTAATATCAAGCTTTTACAAGTATTTTTACATAGCTTATGGTGTTCCATGCATTAGGGCAGTCAACCGTGGAGCTGTTCACAACAATATCCGCCCACCGGATGTGGTCTGCATAATTTACTCATGAAAGTATCCGTTACATGGATATAATTCATAGGACTATCAGAAATTTGGAATCTTGGGCACATAAATGTTATTTACAATTTAAAATTTAAACATAATAGATAAGAGCTAGTTCTAAGATTCCTAACATTTATGTTATTATTTTGATCATATTTTTTTTTCTCCAATATTATAAATGGCAATGTAAGTTTTTTTGTAACATTTTTGCGCCAAAAATTTTCTCTCTCTGGTACAAAGCGCAACATTGTGTGAGTGTGTGTGTGTTTTGTGTGAAAGTGGTGAACACAAAAAAAAAACATTTTTTATTAAATTTCAGTGTCCCAAAATTTTTAAGGGTTCCGTAAGTGTAAAATGCTCTATAATAAGGAAGCGAATTGAGCTTTTTAACTTTAATATTTTAAATACTTAATAAGAATGTCTCTCTATTTTTCCATGTTAAGGAGCACATTTTAAAAACGTTTCTTTTGTAAAACGCCGTGACAGGTAATTTCCGCTTCACAAAGAATACTAGCCCGAGTGATTAATTGAAAAAAATCTGTTGGAAATTTACTTTAACATTTTATTTTAATTAGGTAGCAGCTATTTTTAAAAAAATCAACAAATATACATCTTTTAGCTTCACTCTGTGTTCTTTGTGCAAGATAGCAGACAGAAGAAACTCAGTGATAAGACATTCCGTTTCTCACTTTCCACTGAATTCTCAAAGCGTTACGTGATGGAAGCGGAACTCAACACCGCGCTTTGTGTTACTAGAGCGAGGACATAAATATGAAATATTAAATATTTCTTTCAAAATTGAAAGTTATAATTTATTATAACTATTTATAGCAACGTATATGTGATTTATTTATTTTAACTTTCATATTGTAATTGAGGCCATCGTGGCTTGTTTGTAAAGATGATGATTATAGTTTCGATCCTCATTTGAAAGAATAATTATATTTAATTGTTTTCATTTTCTCTCTCCGGTAGATACGTGGCGTTGATTTCCACCACTCATCACGCAGTGTTTTTAAAATTAGACAGCAAGTTGGGAGCTAAATATTTACCTTGCTATTTATAGGTGAAGCTAAAAAAATATAAAAATGAAAAATATATTTATATTTACACTGTCTCCGCCAATTTACTTGTAAAAATTGCGTGTATTTTCATTCCAATCAAATACAAAATTGGTCCACAAAAGAAAATAAGAAATAATAATAAGCATTAACTGAAATTCAAGTTTTTTCATATAAAAATACAATAATATAATTTTCGCAATAGCCGTGTCAGGTAGAAAATACATGACACGTCCGGCTTTTTGTTGTACAGTCGTTAACCTCTAGCAACCCAACGTTAACTGGGATGCGCAAAAAGTTCATCAGGGAAACAATGTTTCGTATTATTTACATTCATTTCTTTGTATATATATTTTGACTATTTTTACTCACGGCTTCGTCCCGAAGAGCTATGTTTGACACATGACACATTTCAATAATTCAAGGTATCTTTCACAAAAATATTTTTTCACTTCCAAAGTAACTATAGTGCCTGAGATTAGAGTGTCCAACTAAAAATTTAGAAGCAATTAATATCAAGTTTCACAATTTTAATGCAATTGTCAAATATCTCTGCGTAAGTGTTCATGTTTGTGTAATTAGGGTTCAGTTAGATGCAATAAGGTGTTCTGTTGTTTTCACTAAAATGTAGTGATTAAAGTAAATAACCTAATGTGTCCAAATATTAAGAAAAAATAAAAAACTAGTTATAGTTCTAAATTATATTTCATGGCATAACGATTGGACAGATTTTGTCATTACGTGAATAGTCCGTCGGAGAGCACTCAGCACTATTCAGTAGATCTGCACCACTCACATTGCAATGGGCAAAGTGTTAAAAAATAATAGAATAAAATTGTGAAAATAAATGTTATATACGTTTGTCCTTTTATATTTTATGTTGAATTTATATAGATTTACGGAAATATCGTTTTTATATAAAATATTATATCAGCTGTTTCTAATCGATTTTAAATTTACATGTTTCTTATGAAAAGTTATTATAGATATTAAATTGAAATAAATTGAAATGGTCAAAGGGCAGATAAGAATAAATGTAGAATTTTCTAATTTATAAAATGGTTGCATCGAATCTTACGCAAACATTGAGTTATATAGGTATTATATAAAAAAAATATATAATGGTGTGGTGTCGTGGGACACCAGATAGGAACGAAGTTCCTTCGGCTAATGTAGAATCGACACAAATTGTAAAAAAAGTCGCGCTCTATTTTATGTAGATTTTCTTGATTTTTCTCTTAAATTTTGCTATTTAGTTTTTATTTAAGTACAAGAAAGTATTTAGGAAATTCAGTATTTTCGGAAATAATAAATTACTTAAAATAAAAAAACATCGTAATTCAAATTATCAACTAAAAAAAGAAAGAGCGAGAAAGAGAAAAGTATTATACACTACTCGTCTGTGTATGCGACTGTCGCGCCTGCGCACGTCTCATTTAACGGTTTTATTTCACGCATTTTTCTTACGGTTTTACTATCACATTTTTTTCAGTTCGGTCACGCAGCGAAATCCCTATCCCTTCCAAGCCTGCTGTAAGGAACTTCGTTCCAATAAAATATTTTACAATAATTAGAAATAATGAGACATTGTAAATCCTTTGAATAGTCTTACTGTTTCTTTATGGAAGCAGGAGGTTGAGCTAAACACTTGTTGGTAGAGTAATCCTAGCGTCACCATGAAAAATTTTTACTAATTTTATGTGAAGTAGAGTAGATTTTACAATCAGCTCCTAAACAGATTTTACTGTAAGAACCTAAAACATGTAATAGAACTCACAGTTCCGTTATTAACAAACATCCATGAAGTTCAGAATTTTAAAAATATGAATTACTTCGAACTCACGAAGGAACTGATTAGAAATAAGTTTAGAGTTTTTTATACGCGGTAGAGTAGGTGCGAGAGTAATAATAACAAAATCTTGCTAGTCGACTAGCTAGCTAGTCGGCAGTCGACTTTAATCCCACAAAATGTAAAAAGGAACCATAAAAATGTCTTTAATTCCATTAAGAGACATAATACGCGATATCATAATATCATTTATCACTCTCATTAGGCGTTTCATCTTACGTCGACGTGATGGCTAGTGAAACAATAACGTAATGGTGACAGAGGTCCTTCATGGACCAATGTACTATATTTACACCCTACTACGCCCAGTTGTGGCCCAAGGACACAAGTAGGTTATAGGGTAGGGTATAAGTTCGATCCCCACTCGAGGAAATGAAATATTTTTTTTATTTATATTTTCATTTCTTCGCTCTTTTGTGGAGGCAAAGCGCGGGATTGAGTTTCGCTACTCAACACGCAATGTCAACAGAAGTCAGAGGAAAATGGAGAACGGAGTGTCTTAACACTAGACTCATTCATCTGACCTGCTGTATGGGATACAGCGTGAAGAAATATACTAAATCATAGATTTAAATAGGGATGTCGTAAAAATATGTTTTTGAACGCTTTCCCTTGCAAAACAAAAAAGAAAAAGAGACATGAAGATAAAAGAGAAAATAATACGTATTCTATATATTTAAAATATAATGATTAATTCACTAGTCGTAAAGTAAAGATATAATAGCGAACATTTACTTCAAGTGTAAACACATTGACCATTGTATCTCACTTGTCCTGGAGAGCACGGACTTTGATAATTTTGTCCAACTATCGAATCCTGACCCACTACTAGATACAGTGACGCAAACGCAGCTAAACCTATAATATATAACATCTTATACTTTTATACTTTTTGAAGCAAATATCCATACTTAAATAACACATTTACTAGCGGCGTTGAGTTACGCTACCTAAGAGTGTCTTAACACTAGGTTCCCTTTGTATACTTTCTATATTCTAGAACTTTTTATAGTCGTACAAAGAATTTTTGCAATAAAGTATGCCATTTCACAGTTTTATTAGAACTTATGCCAAATTACAATTGAATTTAAAGCTAACATAAATTTTCTAATATATTTCTTTCTTATTTATTTAGAACTAGCGGACCCGGACGCGGCTATGCCTGCTTGAACTATAAGAATATTTTCGCGTCGGTAATACTCATACTATGCCGCCCGAAGGCTAGGTCATTTCGAATCAGTGACATGTCCTTAATTATTTATTAGAATGTTATACAGTAAACTATAATTTCAATCTAGATAAAATGCTAAAAGTGACTATAATATTTAT
>JAKRZM010001286.1:481224-617988 GCA_036379175.1 Heliconius cydno galanthus | reverse complement strand
ATAATAACAGACGAAGCCAAAGCGGAGAATTAAACAATAATAACAGACGAAGCCAAAGCGGAGAATTAAACAATAATAACAGACGAAGCCAAAGCGGAAGTTCTTAATTATTTCCTTTTATGTAATAAAACAACTGAATATGATTGATGATATACGTTTAATACATAAATGAAATTGCATATATTTTTTGTTATTTTTACTATGTATTATTTTATATGTATTATTAAGTATGTAACGTATACTACGTTATACGGGTTATAAAAAAGAAACCAGAGCGTAGTCACTATTTATTGCAATTACATTGGTACACAATTGGTGTTCTCTTTATAATTAATTTGACGTCGCCTTATATAGTACAGCATGCAAAGAGTAACACTCATATAGACATTTCGTGCAAAGACTAAGCAGCGTTAGTTACATACATTAATGCCTAAAGGTGCGTATGTGGAATATATAAGTCATATGGAATGAAAACCTAGTAAATAAGTAGGTACTCCACTCTCCGCATGCAGCCCATAATAAATACTTTACAACATATTGAAATCAAAACAATGAAACATAAAAAAATATTTAAAAAAACTAAAACCCCGGTTGCATAAAAAATCAAGCCCAATAGTTTATTAGTATTAACAATCGAGACCTCTTTAAAATAGGAGGGGTTCCTGGCGAAGATTCAATTCATTGAAGAATTACTTATAAGTCCTGACTGTTAATTCTAAGAAAGTATTGGTTTTGTTTTTTGGAGTTTTACTATATGTATGTTGTAGTACTTATAATGATTCTAAATTAAAAAAAATAGAATTATTGTAAGTACATACTAAACTTTAATTTTCAAATTAGATTAAAATCAGCTTCACGCTGTAATCAGGCAGGCACACAGCAGGATAGGCAGAGAGTAGTGTAAGTTGCGAGTCACAATATTTGAGCTAATTTTCAGAGGTTTATGTGGGATAGTTTCTGAGTTAACGCGCTAAAAAGCGTCAAAAGTGGCTTCAAATGATTCGTGTAACACACGGTTCTGCTCGCCAGTTCTGCTTTACCGAACTTGGCTGACCGCGCTACCGCGCTTCTAGATCGGGTAATCAGATGCAAAGATTAAACAACTGACTAAACTTTCAATTTAAATCATGAGGGCTAAGGATCTAAGCTAATATGTGTATTGAAAATAATTGTTAAGCTGTTGTGACAAATTTCAATTTTGTCTATCGGTCACTCAATAATAGAAGGTATTCAAATATATTATTAATGAAAAGTATAATGATACAAAAAGTTTGTATGCATGTTTGTATGTTCAATAAAGCTTCATTCTAGTTTCATACTGTATCTCTCATACAACAAAATAGACAGGGAGAATCTGGATTTGAGATACTCTGTTCCCAATGTATCATTGGGTGATATTAGCCAAAACACTTAAATAACTATTTATCTAGAGCAAACAGTATAGATAACTCATTAATTAATCCATTTTAAAGTTTCTGTACCTCATAAGGAAAAAGACGGAACCCTTGTTCAAAGATCAATTTCTTGTCAGTCTGTCTGAAAATAACGATTAATAAACCTTAAAATAATATTTAAAAAAAAACACAATGTGTAACATAAATCATATATTTTATAGAAATTATTTATTCATAAACATAATCGTCACTTTTAGCTGTGAAATTAGTTATTTTACAGTGTTATTAGAGTTCTTGTTCAATTATATCACAATTTTACTGTATAATGGATATTTATAT
The DNA here is from genome assembly GCA_036379175.1 of Heliconius cydno galanthus. Lineage (NCBI taxonomy): Eukaryota > Metazoa > Arthropoda > Insecta > Lepidoptera > Nymphalidae > Heliconius > Heliconius cydno. Next base: position 616,255 of record JAKRZM010001286.1, on the reverse strand, counting down.
TGCTGTAATATATTTATTTAGAAAATCCGTGGAAAATTTGATATGTAACAAAAAAATATAAGATGCTGAAAAATATTGCAGAAAACATATTAAAAATTTTGAACGAAGCGAGGCTCACACGGGCGACCGTGTTCCTTTCCTTCTTTCTTGTTTTCAAAAAATATTTTTCTATCATTAGTGTGGAATAACATTTTTAAAAAAACCTTATTCGGTTTAACAAAATGATTAATATATTAAAGCAGCTTCACGATCCCGTAAGGTCTCTCTCCAGGGTAGGCAGAGGGAACCTAGTGATAAGACACTCCCTTCCCCACTTACCACCTATTTTTCAAGACATTGCTTGTTCAGTGGCGAAACTCATCGCCGCGTTTTGTCTACCAGCACTGGAAATAGTTCATTTCCCCGAGTGGAGATCGAATCTAGACTCCTTACCGTTCGAATTAAAAAAATGTACATACATATAATTTACGACGATTACGCAACTTTTTTTCTTGCTTTCCTCATTTTATTCCACAAATTTTATGAAGTTTTTAAGGAGACTAGCCCATGATATTTATATGGGAATTTTAGGAGGTACGTGAGGGTCAGATAAACGTGTTGATATCAAATCAAACCTACTTACATATACAATATGTAAATTTTTATATTTGCGTACTTAATTTCAAGGGATAGATAATCCCAAAATTCGAGATTGTCTGCGGAATTATAAGAATTTTTAAATAATTTTAAAAACAAAGTCAATCTGGGAAGCATATTCAAAGGAAAAGAATATGAATTCGATCATTTCGATTTTTCAGAATAGCTAGCATTGTACGTTATAAGTAGTATTCGACCGAAACCGAAACCGAACCTTCGGCTTTGCTCTCAGGTTCTGCCGAAATTAAAACTTTTTAACATACAGTACAAACTAAATATATATCCTATCCTATATATCTTATAAAACAAAGTCGCTTTTCGTGTCTGTCTGTTGTTTCTAACTCTTCTTCTCATAAACCACCCAACGGATTTTGTTGCGGTTTTCACCATTAGGTCGAGTATTTTTCGTAGAAGGTATATACTTTATTATTTGTACATTCTTATGTAAATTAACATAAATACGATAAATGTGTCTAAAGTCCTACCCGTTGAGACACTTTCGCGCATGCGCTGCTTTAATGGTAAGTACTACATGAAAATAATGTACTGGAGTATTGTTCCTCTCAATAAGATCTACAAAAAAGTCCGCGACAGCATATTTTTATCTTTTAAGGATAACGTGTTAGTGATCATATTTCTGTCTAAAAATAGTAATTTCAATATATTTTTTATTGTGAGGGATATTTTTCCATAATGGTATTAATCCTTATCCTTTAAAATACTTTATTAATTTTCTACGTTAAACGAAGATAAAATTTGCTTTTAACACTAATTCGAAATTGCGAATAGTTTTAGAGAAAAACGCATTTAATTGTTGACACATCACGCCGTTGACTCATCAGCTGTGCCGACTTAAGTTTTACTTATCCCTTACTCTCAGCATATAAATAAGTATATTAGTTACGTTGGCCATTTAATGTAGATCAAAACTGTCTTTTACTGTTTTTTCATTTTAATAAGTACTTTAGAAGTTGTTACGATATCAAAACATCCTTGCTGCGAAACGCGCCCCGCGACGTTTTGCTTATACAAGCGCGTCATGAGCAGTCATCGATGGTTCAGTGGTAGAATGCTCGCCTGCCACGCGGGCGGCCCGGGTTCGATTCCCGGCCAATGCATTCTATTTAATTTTCCTCACAGGCAGCCACGTAGTGCTTGCTTTTCATCAGGAACAGAATACCCTCTTCAGCAGTAACCACAAGCTCGAAACAAAAACCCGCCCGCTATAGAGGCATAGCAACGAAGATTTAGATGCGTTTGCACGTATTGGATAATCGGAGTTGAATGTATTATTTCAGCGCGATATATTTGGTTTCATATTTTTTGTAGTAGTTATTAGTAGGAAGACTTTTGTTTATAATTTCTCCCGTTTAAAAATAGTCATTTAAATATATTTTAATAAGTACTTGAAAAGATTAGTAGCACAGATTTAAAATTACGGTACCTACTAAAAAATCCATGCTGTGTAAAACAATTGGAAAATCCTTATTGAAACTACGAAAATGCGGGTTTCATTAGGGTTTAATTAATTTTCACATTATCTTAAGTGCTTTGCAAACATACATTATATGAATAATCCAGTAAGAAAAACGGGGGAAGCCGCAAGGGGGTCGCTAGTTATATATATACGTTTTATTAATATATATGTTATACATATGAGTTGTAATTAAATTTAAAAGTGACTGCAATAATTACTTTATATTCAAAATATTCTGGAACACGATATAAATGAAAAATAATTTAAATTATACTGACTGACTGACTAAATGATAATCAAATTTGCTTGAATTTATTTCTCGAGAAATTGAAAATTGTATTTTGAAAATTTATACTGAGCGTGGTTTTTGGTTCGTTGTAAATCTACGAGTATACTCGCCACAAAATTAAAACAAATAAGTCGGTTATAATTAAAATTTACGATTGAATATTCTAGAATTTCTTTTAAACTTTTGAGCTTTATTGTCTTTAGTATATGAATGTTATACCAACATATAATAAGAGTATAGTAAACTGCATTAAATCAGGTTAGCCGTTTCTTAGATTAGCGTGCACAAATGCACAGAAAAAGACACAAATCGAAACTGAAAGACAAACAAAAAAAAGCATTGTTTGGATTTTATAAAATCTTTTTCTCATATATCTCTTATGTACAGACAGCGATCGTTTACAACATTATTACCTGTATAGACTAGTCATCGCTGGTACCTTTTTTAGTGTTTCCCTAAACTTTCTAATCTATTTACATATCAAATTTCAACCTTTTAAGTCCAGTAATTTGGTCTGTACATTGTCTGTCAGTCACTCGTCAGTACGGTCAGTCAGTACACAAGACTTTTATAAATATTTGTACATATATATATGTGTAGATTTTTAACAACATGTCACTAGTACCTACTAATAAATTTTATGTTTTCTCGTAAACAGTACGAGCACTGTGCGTGAACAAGTTTTACTGCACTGTAAAAATTATAGCAACAACGCTCTCATTACACAGCTAACTAGCTCTGTTTCAAGTGTTTTTAAGTGTTTCACCTATTTCCTATGGAAACATTATGGGAATATTACTTTTTATTGGATTTTAACTTTTAATTTAGCTGTTGAAATTGATTTAAATAATATTATGTGAAACTTGTGATGACATCTGTTTAGGAAGTTTTCAGTTGAATTAAGATATAACATAATAAAGTACCAGGCAGCGTTGAGTTCTGCAACAGAAATGATTATATAATTTATTTTCCTGAATGGATATCAAACTCTCTACTTTCGCGTTGACAGTCAGTTTGTACCACTTGCCTAAATTAATTTAAATATCTATTTAAATACCTTATTAATCTAAATTGCTGTACATTAAATGAAAAAAATGTGAGGTATAAGAGTATTTAAGTATAACAGCAACAAGAGTAAAAGTGCACTTTATTCATTACTCAACCAGTAATAGAGTCTCTAGAGACAATCTAGTAATAGGGCTTAATGTATTACAAATTATATAATTTTCATTTTTCTATTAATATTCCTAAAAGAAATAACATTATTTAACGAAAAAAGATAAGTTTAAGTTGAATTTTTACGTAATAAGGTTCTGTAGGTACCTTTTGAGTCAAATTCGGTACATTGTGAATTGAGTGACAAGTGAAGAGAACCTCGGTTTGCCTTCAAAAACACAGGTACTGGAGGAAAGTTACGTAAGGTATTATAACAGTTTTTTCAGCCTCTATAATTTTTCATCAATCTAGAAAATGTAAATTAAAAAGGAAAATAAACGTTTAAAATCTACCTATTTTTAAATTTTATATAATAATTGAAGAAGCTTTCAAAGTGATTGATAACGCTAATTGCGTGAGTTGATAGACAGTGAGTTGACAGACCTGTCTCTTTATGTAAAAGTAGCATTGTTAAACTATTACAGGCAACTCATATATGTATCTATGTATCTTTAGAAAGTTGTTGCAGGTAATATTTTTAATTGATGGTAAAAACTTTTCGCGGCGTTGAGTTCTGTCACTCGAATAATTTCGATAGGAGAATGAGTGCCTTTACACTATATTCTCTTTACATCCCCTACTATGCGGGAAAAAGCTTTTCTTTACTGGTAGTTTCTTTAGATATATATATGTACATAGATTTGAATTACTTGCGGGGAATGTTGTAAAACCTGCAATTTTTTATAGTTCTAGTACTATTCTTCACTATACTAGAATTGTATTCCCTCAGGTATTCAGAGATCAAGTGTTAAGACACTCTGTTCTCCTGCAAATATTGTGAAATTTAATTTCATAAAAGTGTCAATATTATAAACAGAACTAGATTCATATAAATTTAGATTAGATATTTTTCACTAGATATCTATTTTAGTCAATAAATATGTCAATTCCTAGAAGCTAAATTTATAGTAGACTTAAATAGTGTACGGAAGCTTCACAGTACTAATAAATATTAATGGAAAATCAGCATCAGAGTACAATATTGTATAAATCAAATATAGAAAGCTCTCTTGCTTGCTTCGAAAGATATGTCGGTACTGAAACATCAGTTTTCCATTAGTTATGAAGATGGTTTATAAACATTAGACAAACTATAACATCATTAACTATTTACTTTGTCTTGTCTAGAATTTGTATTTATTTGTTTTTATAGTTTCACGGTGTTTCCCGCTATCTCCCGCAATTAGCAGGTTAGGCAGTGGGAAGCTAGTATGACTCTGACACTTTATTTCCCACGAACTTACTACTCACACTTTATTTCTCACGAACTGACTACTACGAATTGCGGGAGTAAACACCGCACTTTGTCTTATTGCCAGAGGATTCAAATAATTCTATTGGCGTAAATTTAACAATTCCTTTTTGAATACAATATTTATGTAAAATAAAGATCAGAAAAAAAAGTAAAATATTATTTTATTTTGCCTACACTGCTTGCTATAAATTGGACTGTCATAAATGAAATAAATGGACCAAATTTTGCAATTCAACTCGAAATTCAATAGAAGAGTGCACTATACACATAAAATAAACCAAATACACTTGCCACCAAAGACATCCATAGTATTGAAACATCAGTTTTCCATTACTTAAGCATGTTTGTCAAAGACAACAAGTTAAGACGTCCGCCGACAAGTTGTAACTTGTTAATTAATTTAATCAAGATCGCCTTTCAAAGCTCTAGAATATTTTCTAAGGGACGTTCAAAATACGCATAAACTAATTAACATAAATTCCCGTAATGGATGTCCTAATTAATAATGATTCGGCGTGAAATTTTAAATGAGGCGAAAACTCTTGAAAATTTGCCCTTAATTTCTAATTGATGATGGAAACTTGATACAAAATGTATATAGAACATAATAAATTGTAGGTACTACCAATTTATTGAGCTTCACGCTGTAGCTGGCTTTCCATGGGAGTTTGAATAATCCGTTCTCAGTTCTTTTGCAGCTTCTCGCTGTATCACGCACAAAGCAGGGTAGACAGAGAAGACTTGGAAACTAATAAGGCACTCCCGTTCTCCATTTTCCGCCGAATATTTGAGGCTTTGTGTGTTGAGTAGTGGAACTCAACGCCGCGCTTTGCCTCGTTACTAGAACAATAAAAATATTAAATATCTGTATTATCTCTCTTAGTGTTGCTAACCTATCTAAATGCCATATTTTTATTTTCTGAGTTGTTTGTCCTGTTAAATTTGAAGCTACTACCAGCGCCAATACTATATAACTAACGCTACTTGAAATAATACATTTTTTCATTAGAAATAAAAAATAAAATATAAAAAAAATATATTTCCCAATAAAGCTATTATACTTGAATGTATATTGAAAAAAAAAGTCGAGTGGTTAGTTCTGAAACCGCAACGGAAATTGGACATCATAGAGAAATATTTTCATTGATTGGTGGAACTGTTTTTTTTTCTAATTAATTTACTAGTCGAGGTTACAGCCCTTATGTTAGAGTAGAGTATTGTCGTTTTATGAGAAACATTACGGGTTTGAATAATTATAGAAAATATTTTTATTACAACTTTATTTGAGGCCAACATGACTCAGCTGCACTGTATATTCCCTACAAATGTGAGGACACACCCACTTTCTGCTCTTTCTTCTCTTTCAAGAGATTGCGTTTAAAGAGGTGAAACTCAAAGTCGCGCTGTGCCATCTTACCAGAGAAAGTGAAAATAATTCATTTCCTCGAGTAGGAATCGAACCTACAACTGTCTCGTTTACAGTCAGACACTGGCCTCACTCAAGTAAATATATGCATTTCAAATATATCATCAATCATATACGAATAACGAGAACATTTCTGCACATCACGAGTCACGTATGTATGGATGTTCCAACGTTCCTCTACACCCCTAATGTATCAGATCTACAACGCCTCGAGGAACGATAGTTGTGTTAATCTATTCATATTTCATGTAAGATTGATTTTAGAAGACGTCGATTTGGTTTGGAAAACATATTTCGCTTACTTTGCATTGTGTACTTAGAACTTTTTTATCTCTAGCAAGGCAGCCAGAGATAAAGGAGGCATGTCCTTCCGAAGGTCCTCATGCTTTACTCGAAATGACCTTTCTCTAGTATCATCGTTACTGTATTCTCGACAGTCAACTGATTCCTCTCACTGCTTCTATTATTCTTCTTCACTCATTCTTTTGACATGTTCTTATCTAACCCGTCTGAATGATAGATATTATTTATTTTAATATCCTTGTTTTATAAGGATTTAGAAATATTTTCTATTTAAAAACACTCGTTGCTATCTATCCGTCAATCACCACTCGTAAGTCATACACCGCCCGCAGCGCACTGTAGAGGTGTGACGGAGCTCCCTCGGGCGAACAATCGATCTAAGCGAGAATGTGTAAAAATATATTTTATCTTTAAAAATTTGCCTTATATTGCGGAAAGAATTTGGCCTATACTTAGTGTTGTCATACATATTGTTACAAAGAAAAACATATTTTTATTGTACGTAACATTTATTACTATTACAGTACTTATTAATAAGCTAATACATGAAGCTTATTCGAAGTGGTCTCCATTGGCTGCAATGTCACACTGTGTCTGGCCTCGGACTCAAAAATATTTTTTACCTATCATATATTATGACCATATAATTTATCGATGTTTCTCCTGTACTGGATGTGATAATAGCTCTTATAAATATATCACAAACAGAAATCTATATTATTATATAAATCCACAATAATACTATAAAACTGAAGAGTGCGTTTAGATGAATGGGTTAATCTCAGGAACTACTTACTTCGAATTGAAAAAATATTCTTATTTGTAAATCACGACGAGCACGAGAAGTCTTAAAATTAGAATGTGGCATTAGTCATTACACAATTCTTAGAACTAGAATGTGTCATGACACAACTCTTGCAATTAAAATGTGACATAGCACGATTTTTAGTTATTCCCACATTCTCACGACTACAGTGGCGAAACCGTAGATAAAACCTTGTTTTATACAAAACGCTACCGTCGTCAATTCGCTACCCCCACTTTATCATTCAAGGAATGTTTCAGTAATATTTGCTTAGAATTTAGCTGACTTGAACTCACGCCGACAGTTCTATCGCCTTTTCAATTTACCTATTTCATTTCATATAAAACAGAAGCAAAAGTATATAAATGTAGTTTCTATCGACAAAAAGTGTTAGAGGTAATCTAATTTTATGCTCTATTGCGTTTTCTTGTTAGTCTCCCGTTTTAAAGCTTAAAAGTCTTTCTTTTTCATATAAATATTTTTTAAAACAAATAAAATTACAAATGAGATGAGACCAGTCGTGGTGTGGGGTTGATTCCCACTTGAGAAAGAGATGCATGGTGCATTGTATCGAAAATTGAGTGGAAAGGGGGGAACGGAATGTCTTGCAAAGGCTAGAGGTGTTTCTCTGCCTAAAGTGCTTATGCAGGATTTAGTATCAGAGGCTAAAAATATCGTAAAATACGAACGTCGTGTCCGTACTGATGAAGTAAAATTATAAAATCAATTAATTGAACTAAAAAGATTGGAAAAACTCTTTTATGTTTGAAAATATATGTTTCCGAAAAGATGGTGAACATCACAACTGTCGCTTAGCACATTATAATGTTACACGCTAACTTTTAACTTGATATTATTCCGAGTGTTAAAATGAATATTCAAAGGAGCTTAAAGCTTGTTTAATCAGCATTCATAACGTTATTTATTTTTGGAATCAGAATATCCCTTTTCGTAGTAAAATAGAATAAATCCTCACGATTTATACTGAAAATCGGGGTCTTTTAGGGACAATTTTCAGTAATTTTATGGTAGATTAAGGTTTTCTGCGGTCTAGATAAAAAATATCTCTACACTCTAAAAAATATATTTTTGGAAACCAGATGGTCTTGACACTGCAGAATTGAAGATGAACCTAATCCTTCTACACCAGTCATGAGTGGAGGAAACTTAAGGATACGTTTCATTTTTTAGAGCGAAGATAGAAATAAATTTTATTTCTTTATGTATTGGAATTGAACCTACAATCGTCGCAGGTAGATGTTTTCTCACTACGCTACTACTTCTTATTTTGACGTATCTTCCTCATTGCAAGAGATTACTCCGAAATTTACAAACAATATCACTTTAATATAATTTACATACAATATTATTGATATATACACATATTCCCTAGATGGTACCGAGAAACACCTGGCGGCGTTCTCCGAGAGATCCGAGAGGGTGAAGGCGGAGGACGGTACAGCATATCTTCAGATGCTCTCACTATTAGACGAGCTGAGCTTTCTGATGATGGACGATGGGCATGTCGAGCTGCTAATGCACATGGGCATGTCACGTTGAGGCTGCATCTAGCTTTGCGTGCACATTTGACGGTACATGCTCAGCCACATACACAGGTGAGTTAATTTGGGAAAAAAAAATAAAGTTTACATTTTGTCAAATATATTTAAACGTTTATAAAATCCTATAGTTTAAATAAGGCAAACGAGCGTATGGGTCACCTAATGGTAAGTTGTAACCACCGCCCATCATCCCATGTAGCACCAGAAAAGCTTCTGAAGCGCTGCCAGCTTTTAATGTGAAGATAGACACACTTTTTGAGGTGCCCATGTCCTATCGACCTGGAAACACTGACCCCCAGTTTCTTTGAAGCCAAGTTGGCCCTTTCTTCCAGATGATCATGATACTGGCAGTCACTCGAAACGCTATGACTCAATATAACGATACTAGGCGCGGCTTTAGGAGGATTGTTATCGAATATACTGGGTGACACGACATATGGGGTTTCTTTAGTGGTTAATGCGCAAACTTGTGTCTTTTGGGAGCTGAATTGAAATATTCTCAAGGGATGCCTTAAGAAGTCACAAGTGTATTTCAGTACTTCTCGACGTTTTCCCAAGAAAGACTGGCACGGTGCTATCATCTGTATAGCGATGTAACTTAGAATCCCCTTACATGTCATTGATATGGAAAAGAAACAGCATAGGGGACAGCACGGCACAAATGTAATCGGAGCAAAAACTGGCGTTCCACTTTCATCAGTTCTCGGAAAGCCCGAAAGATGGAAGTTTTAAATAATAACTTAATAGACTCAGCACACCGCGAGGCCACGACGCAACGCGACAGGTTGTGGGTTCGGTTCCCACTGAAGGAATTAAATATTTAATATCTAAGTTTCCTCGATCTGGTCTTTCCTCGAGGCAAAGCGCTGAAGCGTAAAGGTAAAAAAATAGTAATAAAATATATATTTTATATAACCTTCTCCAACAAAATTGATACTTTTCGCTAAAAGGTTCACTTTAGCAAAAATTCACTTTAACCCCGCAATGAGCTGCACAATTTAAGCTTTTAATTCCAATATGTTACGTAGAACTTTAGTAAATAGGTCATCAAATGAATGAGTAAAAACTAAAAGCTCTCTTAATTATTCCGAATTAATAATGAAGTCAACATACGCCCATTTCCCTCTCGATTTAACCGTTCCCATTTTCCGCCCTAATTTTGAGACATTGTGAGTTAAGGGGAGAAAATAAACGCCGCGCTTCCGTTTGTTATCAGAGCGATAAAATAAAAAAAAATATTCCCTCAACTGATCGTCCACAATAGGTCTATAAATTAATTATTAATTTGAATACATACATATAACACTAAAACACATAAAAATATAAGCACTTTATTAACGAGGACACCGGAGAAAGCCTCGTTTAATTATTCCGAATAAATAATGAAGCAAACACACGGCCATTTGCCTCTCGATTTAACCGTGCGGTATTTGCGGCCGTGATTTTAACGTCAGCTCTATCTGAGTCCGAGTGACGCGCTTTTAATTGCCGCACAACAGATTAATTTGATTTGGACATCGCTGTTCTATACTGAAAGTGGGTATTCGCAGTTATTCTATATATATAAGAAACTTTTCCGTTACTGAGTGGGTGGCGATAGACAGCGTTATCTTTAGCTGAAACAGATATGTTTAGAAATTTCAAAATTGGTGTGTATGTTAGTGGATTTGATAAGGAAGGGAGATTGGGGGAGCACTGAAAGAGGATTTTCCGAAATTCCCACGGCAACGCGAAAAAACTAAATTATTCCTTTTTCATCTCAAAGTCCACACAAGCCAAATTGCAGGCGACGAAAAAAAATGTATAAGAAAAGTCCTCATAGCCATAGAGTACATAACAAAGGAAAGTAACTACGTTCATTACACAACACAACGCCGGTGATAAGAAAAGACAACAGACGTCATATTCACCTGTTTATTGATCTGTAACACAAACAGAGAGGCGGGACGTGACGGGTGGCGTTAAGTGTCAGTAGCACTTTTCTAATGTAAGACTGAAAAAGTATGGTGTTTTCGGGTGTCTGTTTTATTTAAAACTAGCGGACGCGCGCAGCTTCGCTTGCTTATTTAGGGGTGAATTCTAATAAACCACGAAACGTGTTCATTGAAATATTTTTAAGAGTCTAAATTTCAAATTTTATAAAAATCGGTGGCGATTTAAAGAGTTTTCCATACAAACTTTCAACCCCTTATTTGCACCCTTAGGGGAAGAATTCTAGAAAACCATGAAATACGTGTTCAATTAAATATTTTAAAAAAATTAAATTTCAAATTTTATAAAAATCGGTGCCGATTTAAATTTTTTTCCATACAAAATTTGAACCCTTATTTCACCCCTTTAGGGTTAAAATTCTTCAAAATCCCTTCTTAGTGGATGTCTAGATTACGAAAGTAAATATTTGTCTAAATTTCACGTTTCTACGCACAGCGGTTACGGCTGTGCGTGCGTCTTACCTCAGTCAGTGAGGACAAGTCCTTTTATATATATAGATTATTATTATCCCGCACAGCAGGATAGGCAGAAAAAAATACATTTAATTATTTTTAATGTTTTATTCACACACCAAGACGTAAACGAATCGGGACACAAACTTGCTCCTTTTGTTTACCGTCCAAGCGTTCTACCCAATTACCTAGGCCATACTTTGAACACAATCAAAAGATACGAGCATTTATGCATCGCTTTTGCCGCGTAATCAACACCTCTAGGGTACTCTCGTTACCAGGGACCTCCAGTTATGAAACTTGACACGAAGTTTTCACTTCGAAGCTTTCGCTTACAATACAGATGAAAGAAATACGCACTGTCTCTCTCAATGCTCGCACTAGACCGGTTTTGTTGTTGTTAGTTGAGGCACCTATATGAATATCTATTTATATAAATATATTCTTGTATTGTTTGCTAGAATTACTTTAAATATTGAACTTGCATAACAACATCGATTTTTCTGATGCAAAAACATTTTAGTAGGCCCTCTCTTTTCGATTCCCAAAGGTTCAATTTACAAAATCCTGTCTTTGCAAAGTGGTATCCGTAGTAATGTTACCCTCAATTTCTTCGAAGGGCCACTAACAATTTTGGGTCCGATCTTAAACAATCAGTCCGCTCTCGCTTCGCCTTTATTTTGCTGAACAAGTAACCTACTTCGTTGACTATTTAGAATAAGGATGTAGGATACTGTATGCCAGAGTTTTCTACTATATATTTAATTTTTTTTTTTTTCTTGTCCATCTTCAAATTGTGTTTTTTTTTTAAATATACCAACGAGAATGTTAAAAAAGTTATAAATTAAATATATTTTATTTCGCGATAGGTTTCGACTTGATCCCCACAAAAAAGTTTGGATTATTATTCTTTTCCCACTACTATTCCGTTCCTCACATACCGCCCAGTTTTCAAAACATATTCAGTAAGGGAACTCAACACCCTTTGTCTTAAATAAAAATTACTCTTACCCCTGAGTGGGAATGGATTCGAGGCTATGAGTTCAAATCCCATTTAGCTTCGCCGCTGGGCCATAACATCCTCAATTATATATCGCTATTGCTACCTAAATATAATATGTCGGATACATTTAGAATTCTATAGAGCGTTTCTATACATTCGGTTGATGTAAACAGGTCGAACAGTTGCCGTCCATTCACAGGGCACCGGGAGTCGCCACTTTGAATATTAAATGATATTGTTCTATGCTGACTGCGAAAATACGCGTCAGAGAAAATTCTTAAGGTTCCTTAAATATTTTTTTGTTGTTATCTTACCTCATTTTTAGTGAAACACCAATGCCATGTAACAATTGCCTTGTAAATATTTTTTTATAGTATAATTTAACAAAATTATTAAGATTTATTTTAGTACTAGCGCCGAACTCGCGGCTTCTTCCGCATTTACTACATAATTTTTTTTTTCTCATCTCAATTAATTTGGTTATTTAACAACATTGTCATTTTAAAGATACATCGATTGTTAAAGTTTCTGCCAATTAAAAAAAACACTTATTTTGTAGCAATATTATCGTATATGTATATTTTTTTTATATTGACATATTTTTTTTTATTTATGAACCGATTGTAATAAAACAAACAGTACATGTTAAGGGAAGTTTGCCAAATTGCCAAAATGCCAGGCGTTAAGTTCCGTGATCCAAATGCGGAAAGCAGAGAACGATGTGTAACCATCCAGTACATAACGTTACTAATATGTCCAAAAAAAGAGGTGGGCGAAGTCACTGGAATAATTTAAAAAATAACTGGTAAATTATAAATATACATTATACAGTATAGAACAGTGATGTCCAAATCAAATTAATCTGTTGTACGGCAATTAAAAGCGCGTCACTCGGACTCAGATAGAGCTGACGTTAAAATCACGGCCGCAAATACCGCACGGTTAAATCGAGAGGCAAATGGCCGTGTGTTTGCTTCATTATTTATTCGGAATAATTAAACGAGGCTTTCTCGATGTCCTTGTTAATAAAATTCTTATAATTTTATTTAAGTGTTATATGTACATGTAAAAGAAAAGGTGGCGTAGCGTAGGTTCAATTCCAACTCGAGGAAAAAATAATTTATATTTTCATTTCCTCGCTCTGGTAACGAGGCAAAGCGCGGCATTAAGTACCGCCACCCAGCACACAATACTTCCCAATTCGGCGGAAAATGGGAAACGAAAATGTCTTAATGGGAACGAAGTGTCTTAAAAGTAGTTTCCCAGGTCCCTTCTGCCTATCCTGCTATACACGGGATACAGCGTGAGTCTAAAAAACATTACATATAAAAATATTTAGAGACCCTCGCAATGGAACAGCGTCTGACTGTAAATGTGAGTGGGTTCGATTCCCACTTGAGAATTATTTTCATCTTCTTGCTCTGGTTACAAGACAAACCGCAGCATTGAGTTCGGGAACCATGTCATATGCGGGTAACAGCGTATACAGATATTTAAAAAGTTAAACGTTTTATAGCTATATTCCAATTCCAGAGGGACGTGCGTTGACACGTGAACCAGTCTAACCATAATCGATGGACAAAAACGTTTGGCCCTAAATACGATGTCAATTAAAATTTAAATACTCAATTCGAAAGGCCACCACTTCAAATAGTGAATGATTGCTTGTTTTATTGCAGTATTTTTATATTATTGCATTTTTTTGGTTGTGGGTTCGATCCCCACTCGAGGAAATAAAATATTTATTTATTTCCATTTCTTCGCTCTGGTGTCCAAGCAAAGCGTGGCGTTGAAATCTGCTACTCAACACGCAAAGCTTCCAGAATTGAGCAGAAAGTGGGGAAGGATGTTTCTTAACATTAGGTTCCCTTGGCATACCCTGCTTTGCGCGGGATACAGCGTGAAGCTGATTTGATTTGCATTTTTTGGCTTTTTATTCATAGTTTTTACAGCAAATAATAAAGCGGGAGCCATGTTTTAAGTTACCCAATTTTCGAGACGTTGTGTGTTAAGTGGTGGAATTCAAAACTGCCTTTTGACTCATCAGAGCGAGGAATTGGTTATAATTAATTCCCCCGAATGGAAATCAAACCCATTACCATCGCGTTAAAAATCTACGGTCTCAACATTTTTTAAAATCATTTATATAGATATACTACCAAAATATATCATTTTACGTTCAAAAGTGTATTATCATTATAATGCACGTGAATTACACTTCATAATGGTCGATTAATGCAAATATCATGTTTAATGTGAAACACGTAACGCAGTAACTCTAGCTGAATGTACGGCGCGTCGGAATTTTGCTTTAAAATCAGTATATAAATTGATCTATTAAATTTTGTAAGTAATATGTATAGTATTATATGTATGTGATTTCATGTGAATTGAATTAAATATATTTTTAACAGACCGGTTTAAATTCCATCTAAAAATTAAGCTGTAGATATAAATAATAACATGGCAGCCGTGATGTAGCGGTAGAGCATCTAACTGTTAATATGAGGGTTCTGGGTTCGACTGTAAATCGGGAGAATGAATTTATTTCTTCCTTCTTAAAGAAAACAGTGTTTAGTTCTGCCACTCAACACGCGTTCCACAAACTTGAACGGGAAATGGGGAACGTAGTTTTAATATTAGGTTTCCTCAGCGTACACTGGGAAGCTATAAAATATAAATAAATATAAATAATAATGGTATCATTATCTAAAGATTAATCTATAGATTAATCTCTATGTGTTCACAGCTATGGTACCTGGACACGTCCATCCTGCCCTGCGGTTAAACTATTAATAATCAGTAGAGACTAGTAATATTATATGCTGAATAACGCATTATATATTCTATATAGGAAATCATTATGATAGCCATTGTAGGTAATAGATTTTCAGAATTTCTAGTTATTTACTGAAATTTAGCGGCATAAGCGCATTTTCTGTCGTAAATACGACAGTTGTGGGATCGATTCCCACTCGTGGGAGGGAAATATTGAATATTTTCTTCTTGAAGCAAAACGGGGCTTTGAATCAACACACATTCAGTGTAAAGTGGACTAGTGTCTTAATAGAGAACGGAGTGTTACAGCACAAGCGTGCCAGATTCCCTCTGCCTACCGTACTATATGCAGGATACAGCGTAAAGCTAACAAAGAAAAATATAATAATACTTAATCTCACTATGAACGGTTGTGAGATTGATTCTCACTCGGGAGAGATTAATATTCATTTCTTGTAAGAAAAAAGAAGAAACATTAATTTTCATTTATTGTAAGAAGACCTATAGTAATATAAAGGGCGGCGTTGAATACCGCCACTTATTACACAATGTCTCGAAAAGTGGGTCGTGAATGTGGAATGGATTGCCTTAACTTAATAAGTTGCCTCTGTCTACTATGATAAATGTGGGATATTATAGCCTGAAACTATAAGAAGAAGAAGAAGAAACTTTCGTCACTCAACATACAAAATTTCAAATATTTCAACAAACACTCTTTCATCTATAAAATGCTTAAAATAAAAAAATAAGTAGTATTACATACACAGGTATAAAATTCGTACATTTAAGAACAACTAAAAGTGAACTTATTCAATTTATAGGAAACCTCGTTAATGTTCTCCTCGTTAGAACTGTGGGTAGTTTGAACTTTTGCTTTCCGAGCAACTATGTTTTTACGAACACTCCAACTGTAATATTGAAATTGAAATTGAAAAAATGTATTGAATTTTCATATTTGATTTAAGAAATGTTGTTATAAAAAAGTTATATAAAATCACGCGAAATAATGCATTATTTCGAGATTATAGATCATATACCTAGAAAACAAAGACAGGAATAAGCTTCACGCTGTATCCTTCAAGCACTGTGATCTAATTTATCTTGCGGGATAATGCGTGAAGCTCTTTATTTTAATAAAACAATTTGAATTAAACGTGCTATTATAACACGCTTAAATACATATTAACTTTAGCCTATTTGATATAACAAGTATAACAGAATAGGCCTTACAAAGTCACCTGACACACTTACTTTGTTTGTGTAACTCTATGACTTATGTCCATGCAGCGTCCACTGTTCTAGTGCACAATAGGAACAGCCGGTATTGAAGAGTCATAACGTAAAAATTACTTCACGCCGAATATAACAGAGTAGGTAGGTAGAAGGAACCTAGTGTTAGGACGCAACCTTCCAAATATTTCACCCATGTTTGAGACATTTGCATGTTGAGTGGCGGAACTCAACACCGCTGTTTATTTCGATTCGATGGCTCTGGTGCCAAGGATTCTGCAGGCATCCAGAATTCAGCAGGAAATGAGGCATGAAATGTGTTAACTTTAGGTTCCCTCTGCCTACCCTGCTGTGTGCAGGATAAAGTGTGGTTATGATATGACTAAACTCATAATCATTTTCAAAACAGAGTTACACCACTTTTGTCCAGTGAGTCTCAATTAGCTTGTTTATTTAGGCGCAGTGGACATTCGTATTGTACTCCCCTGACTTCAATACAAAAAATGCACTAAAACACCCCATTTCGACTACTTTGTATTACGAAGCAAAGTATAATTTATTTACAAATGTAACAATGAAAATAGTACGTTCGTTCTCTCTGACTACCCTGCAAGGGATGGATTAGCCATGACGCCATTATTTATAAGATTTTGTCACAAAATTTGTCTACAGGTAGTCAACAGTGGTGGAACAGCTATCATAAACTGTACGTGGGCTGGCTGGCCGGCACCCCGTCTAGAATGGCTTCACAACGGAATACCCATATCTGGAGTGACCGGAGGAAGGCATCGCGTGCAAAGTAACGGGGAACAACTAGTGATAGCATCTGTACATAGATCTGATAAGGGCGTTTATCAGTGCGTAGCCAGAAATGAGAGGGACTCTGCTCAAGCTAGTGCTGAAATCAGGTTGGGAGGTAAGTTAAAGGTACTGAAATGTTCGGATTATTGGACCTCTATGCTGGACTTTAAAAGTAAAATAGAAAAACCGTTTTCTTTCTGTTCTTGAGAAAGCGTGGTGCTTAGTTCCATAAATTAATAATGTCTGGGAAATTGGACGAAAAATGGGGAATAGAGTGTCTTAACACTACGTTCTCTCTGTTTACTGCTTTAGGAGAAAAAAAATACCTAAAACGTTTTTTACATTTTTTTATTTATCTAGCTATATAAAATATCATGCACAAATAAATTTCTAACCTCATAGTAATCACACAGACACAGCCCCAGAGCTGCAATACACATTCATCGAGCAAGTCCTAAGGCCGGGGCAAGTGGTGACGCTCAAGTGCTCATCCGCCGGCTCCCCGCCGCCGCACTTCACATGGCTCCTGGACGGACAGCCTGTCAATACCATGGCTAGACATAGGTATAGTTGTATTGTTTAGTATATTACTTGAAGTAATTAGGAAGTCGTATGTAAGATTATTTTAAGGCCGACGTAGCATTGATTTTCATTAGAATGAAATATATTTATTTCCCACCTCTAACAAGGCAAAGCGTGTTGAGTTATGGAACTCAGAAATCTCGAAAATTGGATGGGCAATGAGAGCCGCAATTAATTAACACGGAGTTCCTTCTGACTATCTGATTGCGGGAAATGCGGGATACTGCATGAAGCCTGAGCTAATAGCAATCATCATTTTAGATACAGCATAGAACAATTCGCAACTAAAAGTAATGAAGTGGTCAGCTACTTGAACATCAGCGCGGTACGGTCTGAAGACGGCGGTCTCTACACTTGTAGAGCGGCTAACTCACTTGGTGTGATCGAACATACTTCTAGATTGAATATTTACGGTAAGCTAATATCCGTTCTTCAAAACAAACTAACTGAAAACGAAACATTCATGGGATTAATCGGGAAAATGTAGATATTTAATTAATCTCCGCTGCATCAGGATATCAGGATATCTTGACTTTAAGTTTCCTCTATCTACCCTATTTTGCGGGAAAAGCGTGAAACTGTGTAAGAATACGGACCAGTAAATTTCACAATGAAGCTAGCCAAGCTTCGTTTATTTAAAACGTGATTTGCAAATTTAAATTTAACTTTTAAAAGTTACAATACAAACGCCTATAATTACGAGACATATTACACGCGAATTCACAAACGTTAATTAAACTGACGTCATTTGACTCTCCGTTTATTGAATTACTGAGTGTAATTGAACAAAAAAAGCTTTGAAGTTTTTCCTTTGAATTCAGACAAACTGCCAAATTACACGTGGCAGGAAATACAATGTTTGTTTTCTTTCTTTTACTTTTGTATACACAAATATGTATTGAGGTCGTAGCGCAGTAGACAATGTTTAACTGTAAACGCGATGGTTGTCGGTTTGACCTAGCTTAAATTATTTTAATTTCTCCGTCGTGGTGGAAAGAACGTAATATCTCGAAAATTAAGTGGAAAATGAGGAACGGAGTGCCTTAGCTTGCCTACTGTAGTATGCGGGAAAAGCGAAATGTATAAAAGATTTTGATTATATGTAGTAAAAGATAAAGTTTTTTTTGCTTTTTCATGCTGCAAAACAAATATTTTTCTTTTACAATGCTTATAGACTATACATATTATAGCTATATACTATCGCTGAGGGCACCATACTTACTTACGGAGAAATAATATTATTAAAATGATTTAAGCTTTCCTTTAATAATTTTAATAATATTACTTAATATAATATTAATAATATTACTATTACTATTTTTATAGTAGGTACAAAGCACGGCATTCAGTTACTCCATTTAACACGGAATTTCTCTAGAAAATAGACTAGGTGAAGCTAGAATTAATTTATCAAAGTTATGACCTACAATTTAGAAATCAAATTTTAAAAACTTACAAGCTAATGAGTATATAAAACAGTAAAAGGATTTTTTAAGGACCAAATTAAATTGTATATAAAAGATAATTTGATTAATTAATTCATTATTTGGCAGGACCGCCGTACGTACGATCGATTGGACCAATTAGAGCTGTGGCTGGAAGGGAATTGATACTGTACTGCCCGTATTCAGGATATCCGATAAGGTAAGCAATTACCTAAATTGAAACAATAATTATAAATACACTAGATTTTACCTGCAACTTCACCCTCGTAAACAAAGGATTAAAATCCTGATAGATGAAGTGATAATTTCTTATTATAAATGGCTTCGTTACGTAACGCGTCGTTACGGAACGAGTCAGTCTGGCTTCCCTTTCTCTCACGCTTACAATGGTGATAGGCATGCGCCTCCTCTCTCACTTTCACCGCACAGCGCTAGCCGTATTCCGGATACACATCTATCTGCTCTCTTCACAAGACTCAGTGTGTATAGTGTGCTAATTGTTACTTAAGTAGAATAAAAAAAATATACTAATTATTTACGTACACAAAACTGTAGTAGCAGGTACATTTTGAAGAATTTTAACTAAGAATAAAATATATTTTATATTCAATAAAAGATTTTATTAAAAAAATCATTTCTACACATTATCATATTAATATTCATAAAATTTAAGAAATAACCTAAACTTATATCAAGTTAAACAATTTGAATATTAAATAGTTCAACTTAGATTACTTTAAGTTATAACTTCTGTCGGACGTCACACACTCACGTCCCGAGTCGCATACGTATTTTTTTTAGCCCATTGACACCGCCCCCACCTCCTCCCCCCTTTCCACCTGCACACACATACATAAGAATATAACTTGCCTAATACACATCGTCTGTATAAAGAATAGTATTCTAATATTTGAAATTAAGGAGATAAATCATGAACTTTCAAAACCATAAATCGATTCATCCTTAACTTGAACCATTATGAACGATATCTTAAAGATAGCTAACTAATAAAAAAGTCGTTTCAACAGATTTATTGAAGAAATGTAATATTGGTGAGCGTCTTCGTCAACTTTGTAGTTTCTTTAGTAGACATTTAGACGTAACTCAGTTAGATGATAAGACATTCTGAAGCATCGATTTTGTTTCTGACCGTCCACTGTAAAGTGGCATAACTAAAGCAAATTTTAAGATGAATATTATTTTAATGTTATTATTATTTTAAGCTCCAGTGTTTAGACAAATCACAGCGCTGAGTTCTGCTACACAATATCTCAAAAAGTTAGGGAAAAGTGGAGAACGGAGTGCTTTAATTCGAGGTTACCTTGCCTACCTTGGTATATTCGGGGTACATCGTGACGCTAAAAAATAAAAAAACGTTACGCCTTTTTTCTATACAAAAGAATGACTCGGTAAAGGATAAAGCGCGGCGTTGAGTTCCGCCACTTAACACGCAATGCCTTGGAAATAGGAAAAAACAAAAAAGTTTGAAACTCTAACGGTGCTATACAAAAAATATTTTTACAGCTCCGTCCGCTGGGAACGTGATGGCAACCAGTTAGAATGGGAAGCATCTGGAGGTACAGGTTCAAACCCAGGGGTGGGAGTCAGTGGGGCGCTACGCCTAGCACGCGTTGAAGCGGGAAGTGCTGGCGCGTATACTTGTAGCGCTGTAGGACCTCATGGGGAGATCGCGAGGAGGGAGTTACAACTTATTGTTAGCAGTTAGTATGATTTTTTGATCATAAAATGTATTATATATTGTAAATATGTTTTTTTCTTCACTATTCCCAGGACTTGGTGGATCTGCACCTTAAATATTAGAAATCGTATGTCTTAAGCCCCCCTCCCCTTTTGATTACCTTGCTATATGCTGGAAGATGAATTAAAGTAGTAAAGTCATTTATGAATTAAAGAGTGCTTTACCGCAATAAAATATTTTTTTATAATATAAAAAGAGAAAATATAAAATATTAATCCTAATTTTATCTACATTAGATCCACCAGAAATAGAGCCATTCTCGTTCTCCGCTAACCTGCAAGAGGGTAAAAGAGCACAGGTCAGCTGTAGTGTCGCCTCTGGTGACATGCCGGTACGCTTTGCCTGGCTGAAAGATGACTCGCCTATACCTGCTGATTTACAGGTAAGTTTAACTGACTTAAAATTTTATACACATAAAATTGGATGAAAATAAGATGATTTTTTTTTATTGAAATGCTCTATGGTTTTTGTCTGTGCCCCCTTTTTTTCCTTGTTTAATTTGTTTTTTATGTTCTTTTAATCTTTTTAAATAATACCCTGATTGCAAAACTAGCAATGAATATTTATTATTTTAAACAAAACTCCTAATTTAATTAAGGACATATAGAAAGGCGGGTTGTGTTATTTAGAGATTGATTTATGTTATTTCTAGAATATTTTATTTTGTTTAAGAAATTTTTATATTCTAAAAAGCAAAACCAATAATCTTTATCAAAATAAGAAAATAACTTAGAAATATGAACAAAAAACGCTAATCGCTAGGTGGAAGAGCGGGGCGCTGAATTTTTCAGCAACCTCGTATTCAAGGAGGTGTCGGCGAGGCACAGCGGGTCTTACACCTGTGTGGCCTCGAACAACGCGGCGCGAGTTAACTATACCGCGGAACTCGTGGTCAAAGGTAACCATAATGACCACCATGCACAATCGGCACCGGTACTTGCACCCAACACGCCCAAAATGCATTACGCACGCTTTGCACTGGACACCCTTTTTTATAATAAAAAAATTGTATAAAATTTTATTAAAAATCATGACAATTAAGATGTTTTAAGTAAAAAAATATTTTGATTTAGATAAAGCTTCATCTCAAATGTACCTCGTTTTTGTTTTGCCTCAATGGATTACAGATCGCTTAGAGGAAAGGGTAAATTTCTTAGTACTATTATTATAAACAAAGAAATAGAGTGACATGGGAGAGAAAGTAGGGGACCTGAAAGTAAATTGCCTATTGTATGCAGGTGATGCAGTGCTCATTGAATTATCAGACTGCGAGTTGCAGGATTTGGTCATAATTCAGAAAAAAGGGTGTAAAAATAATGGTCTTAACCTGAATACTAGTGAGGACAGAAGGCAAGATAAGCGCCGCGTAAGGGTATTAGAACATATGAACGAAGTAGTATATTTGGGAAGTATGTTTAGTAGAGATGGAAGATACGAAATAAATGTGAAAATGCATGCAGAGTTGTACGTTTGACTGTTCACGAGGCAGGGTTGGTAACGACGCTGATATACGGCAACCAAATAGGTATTACAGAAGAAGAATGAAAGAAAGACGAATGCTGTGCAAATCAGGTGTTTTAGGCACACTGAGCAAGCAAGAGCGAGTGGTAAGAGAAGCTGAAGACGACCTAAGTTGTCCTTCAAGAACACAATATCGGTGATATTGGAGGAAGGTCACGTAAAAAATGACAGTAGACGAGGCGAAAGAGGTATGCAAGGACAGTAGCGTTTGGCGCTCCTTTCTTCCTGGCTACCTGGCTAAGGATAGAGCGTGAAATTGAAACAACATTTTATTATAATATTTGTATTGTAATATTTTTAATTATTTCAGAAAAATGTTAACAATAAGCAATAAAAAATGTTTAGTATTTTGTAACTTTACATAGAAATGTATTGAATAATGAAAAATTTTAAAATAGTTTATGTGCAAGTTTTTCAAGTTTTTAATAGCATTATTTAGCAGCGGGACTACGTGAGTATATTCCTAGCCTAATTTAAATTGACAGAGCAAACTCTATCTAAGTTCTATATTTAAGTTAAAAATCGCCTATTTTAGTATAAAATCATGCCATTTCGATGCAGTTCAGAAATATACACGATAAATGTACACTTTGGTAGTAGAAATAGTAACATGTGACGTAATTAATGACGTCATAAAACATTTGCTTCTTGTTCCTTCGGATAACATTTTCATCTCAGTTTAACGCCTACTGGCGGCTGTAAGTGCACTTCACTTTCATTTATTTTACTTTGAATTGAAATTCTCATTTGAATTTAGTTAACTTAAGCGAATCAATTTCTTAATTTTATAAACAAACCGTATATAAATTTGAACGAAGCGGCATTTCGAGTCGCACCTCTTCGAAAACCTGAAAAAGGGACGCGGATTCAATTCTCGTTCAAATGTTTAAATTTAAGCTTAAAAAAATGGTCTTCTTTCCTAAGTGTAGAATAATACTTTTTAAATGGTAACAACCAGTTTCTGTTAACGGTAACTAATAAATATAACGTGTTTGCATGCTGCAGTTTCCCCTAAATGGATAAGAGAGCCGACAGACGTGGCGGTGTTGGCTGGAGAGCCTTTAGCTTTACACTGTCATACGACCGGATCTCCCACGCCGCATACTACGTGGCTTAAGCAACGAGGTTAGTTATTTAGTGCTTTACAATATTCGTAATTATCAATGGGAATGTAAATCCTGAAATGTTTTTTTTTTGTAATATCTTTATATGTTTTCCACAATTTGCTAGACAAAAGGTAAATAATAATTTGGTAAATAATTAACTTACTCTATTAATAACGCAGATTCTTAAGTACTCGCTAAGCAAAGATTGTGATATATATATACCTAAGTCGTTACATTTTTTTCAGCCGGTTCAGCATCAGATTTCTTACCGCTAGTTAATTTGGGTGGTAGATTTCAATTTCTACAAAATGGTACTTTGTCTATCGAAGCTGCTTTACCTTACGACGAGGGATATTATATGTGCAAAGCTGAGAATAGTGTTGGGACTCCTCTGTCGAAAACTATCTTTGTAGCTATAAATGGTAAGTGTTTAATAATTATTTATAATAGTTTTTTACCTTGTATTTTGTTCTTTGTTATATGATACATATAAGTTTAGGTATATATAAAAAAATCAGAACTAAGTTTCAGCTTCGTAAGTTAAATTTCAAATAATGCATATTAAGGATCTCTTCTTTAGAGTTAAAGTGTCATTAAACTAAAGAATTTGTATGGTTTAACGCGCTAAGCTCAGGAACTACTGGTTCAAATTTATAATTCTTGTTGTGTTAGATGTTCCGTTTATTAAAAAAGACTAAGCTATATTACATCGCGCTACGAAGCAAAATATAAATGAAAAATGTTATATAAACGGGAAAATTCCGAGAGCGTAATGCACTCTTGGACATTTTAGTTTTATCTTATCTACAAATTTTATAAATGTGAAAGTTTATGAGGATGGATGTTTGTTTCACTTTTACGCTAAAAATACTGAAATGGATTAGATCATACAGAATAACACATAGGCGAAAATTTATGTAAAGATTTAGTTTATTTTGGATATAATATAACAATAAGTTGTGTTAACAATAACGGGCGATGCCGCTTCTCTATCGCTAGTTTTCGATATATATTAAATAATTCCATCATCCACTCTCTACAGAGCCAGCCCGCTTCGAAGTGACGTCGCACAACGTGTCAGCGCGCCGTGACGCCGGCGCCACGCTGTCCTGCGAGGCGCGAGGGGACGCGCCGCTACGGCTTACCTGGTCGAGGGATGGGAATCCTTTAGATTTGTCTACTTATAGGTAGGTATTAATGTTTTAGATCCCTATATTATAGATATAAAATTTTATAAGTTCTTCCACTCCTTTCCACGATATCTTTTTAGTTTCCATAGCATTTACTCTCATATAAATAATCATCTAAGTATACATATCTACTTATAAGTGAAAGTGCTTGTTGTGTACTTGAAACAATGAAATAGTCTTATTCGCTGAGAAAATAATCAATTTACTTACTCTTGATTTATTGAAATTGACACTATAAGGATGTTCCTTCTAATTTAATCGTAAGATGTCTGGTTAGAAAAGAGTACTTATTAACTATATCATGTTCCATACTATATTCCAGGTTAAGCATCTCAGAAGCCAAAACAGACAGTGGGTTGCGTTCCCAGCTGTACATCAGTCGCAGTGAGCGCCGCGACTCCGGCGTGTACAAGTGTCAGGCGGTCAACGCGTACGGACACAGCGATCATTATATATATCTGTCCATCCAAGGTATATTTAGTAAACATATAAATTTCATTTATCACCATTTATGGCATTTAGACATAAAAGAAGAACAACCGGATAATCAACATTTTTCTATCATATATTCATATATACCTTATTTTTATTTACTACTATTTTTCTGAAAAGTTCGGTTTTACCATTAGACACTGTCACACGATGGTCTCAAGTCAATAATACCAATTATATTACTTACGTAATATTATATCCACAGAAAAACCAGAAACACCCCAGTCGCTATCAGTAACTGAGATACAATCCAGAGCAGTTCGTCTCTCCTGGAGTCTCCGCTTCGACGGCAACTCTCCTCTACTTGGCTATTCGGTACAACACACGCTGTTGTCCGGCGCTATGCATGTCACGAGGTGGGACGGTGCTGAGACGGTCAACGTGTCGCTGCATGGTGGAGCGAGTGGTTATGTTACGTTAGTATTTTGTTTTTTTTTTGTATATTAAAAATAAACATTCTCTCCAAAAAATTACATCCCTTTTAAAATATTTTTATTTTAGAAGCAATATCTATACCTATGTTGAAAACTAAAGTATCAACCAAAAAAAACCAATAACATCATTCTTAAAAAATGGTATAACTTTTTTATTTACCGATTTAAATAAAACAAATACTAAATGTTAAGAAATAACAAACACTAAAAATACAAAAGTGAAAACTGCACGATCAATATTTTTTTTATGTCTTCTACTGTCTTATGTACCGATACGATACGATTTTATTTTAAAAAATTATATTGAAAAAAATATATAACTTTTATATTGTTATTCCACACTTATCTATACTTATAATCTAACTAACTTTAAATAATCAAATACACCAACAATACAGGTTAACGAAAAAAGGCGACATCCACTACGAGGCATTACTCAGCAACCTGCGCCCGCACACCGCCTACATGATCCGCCTCGCCGCCGTCAACCAGATAGACGCCAGCGATTACACCGAACCTGTCGTTGTTAAGACACAGGAAGAAGGTGAGATTAAAGCTTTAATTATTTTGTATATGATATAAACAACATAATTTACATTACACAATAATCCAAAAAAAAATCTTGATCACATGAAACCTTTATTACTAACCAACCAAAAACCACTAACCCACCATGGCATAATGTTCGCACCCAGCACCATCAGAAGCGCCGCACAGTGTCTCAGTAACAGCCGGCGCGGCCGGCGAGCTCCACGTCACCTGGCGGCCACCGGCGCGGGACGCGTGGCACGGAGAACTACTAGGCTACTCTATTACTTGCGCGGAGTTGGGACCGGATGCTGCACCATTACCTAATTCTACTAGGTGGGTAATATTTGAGCCGTCTTGGCGCAGGGCACTAGATATAGGATAGTGATAATTTTTATGTACGTTAAATGAACTCTTTCTAATCGCAATATATTTTAAATATAAGTAATTTCTGATTACTAACGCCTAATTTATATATAGAACACTAACAGTGAACGGATGGTCTGCAACAGAACTAACATTGTCGGCTTTGAAGAAATTCACTCGATACGAAGTAAAAGTGCGTGCCTTCAATGGTGTAGCTGCCGGGCCTCCCTCGCCTGCTGTCACTGCTACTACTTTGGAAGGAGGTAAGATATTTGTGAGTTTTATCTTTATATTTCAAAGGTGAGAGAGAAACAAACGATACTACTAGTAGTACTACTATACTGTTTATGGCGAAACGTAACTTCATATTTGATATATCTAGATAAATAAGAAATATAATCTGATAAGAAATTAATATCCTAGATATTATATGAATATTAATAAAATATATTGATATTCCAGTTCCAGAAGCAGCTCCCACTCGTGTATCTTGTACATCTCTATCATCATCCAGTATGAAAGTTTCGTGGGCACCTCCGCCGCCTGCGTTGCGCGCGGGGCTGATACAGGGATATAAAGTTATTTATGCCGCTTTGTCTAGTGAACATGGTATGCTCTTTTTATCATTTTTAATTTATTAATAATTAATTTATTTTCAATTATTTATTTATTTTTGAATTTGCATAAGCAACAAAAGAAAAATATATTTAAAAACGTCTAAAAATGTATATGTATACGAGATTTGAGCCTTAGTCTATGAATAGCAAACAAAATATTATAATTTTATATGAATACAAAATATTATAATTTTATATGAATCGAACTATAAACGTCTAGAATAATTGGCGACGAGACGATAAAAAAACTATATTTAGGAACGTCAGTTAGGTATGTTAAAAATGTTATATATTCCTAAATATTATCTACATCTCTTATTTCAGCCGAAGGTGCAGAACTAAAACGTGTATCAACAACAGAGACATACCTTCACGCGTTACACAAATATAGTAATTATTCAGTGCAAGTAGCTGCATATACTGCTGCGGGGGACGGCAAGCGGAGCGCGCCCGTGTATTGTATGACCGAGGAGGATGGTAAGGGCGAAAAATATTTTTTTGTACAAAAGCTCTTTAATTTTAGCAATTTATGCTTTTATTTAAGCTTTTCACAGTTAATTAAAAGTAAAGTCTTTTAAGTTTATATGATAAAAAAAATTTAGTCAGGCTGTAATTACAATAAAAACTGTAAATGCGACAGTTGTGGGTTCGATTCCTACAAGGAGAAATGAATTATTTTCATTTTCTCGCACAGGTAAGAAGACAAAGCGCGGAGTTGAGTTATGCCTAGCACAAAGAAAGGGATCTTTGTGCTAGGCATAACTACCCTGCATACACTGAGGGATAAAATATGACTCTCAGCAAATCAATTCCTCATAAGTCAATTTTAAAGCATTTATTTGAGTTATTAGTTGACCTTACAAAACTTTGACAAGTACTGAATAGGAAAGTTTGAAATTAATTTTATTCAAGTTCATGAAATATAAATTGAATTGAATACAGTAAAAGCATAAAAAAATACTATTATATTTAACTGAATAAGACCTTCTGGTTTGGACATTTCGGTTTAGAGTCACCCGAGGTCAAAGCCTCGGACGACTACTGGACTACTTTGAGTGTGTTCGAATCATCGAGTTTTCTGAAATAGATTTTCGAATACCAAAATATACGCGGTTAATCCGGTTAAAATATTTTTTTCATTACAGTGCCTTCCGCCCCTGAGAAGATCAAGGCACTACCGTTTTCGAGTGACTCGGTACTAGTTAGTTGGCTTCCTCCAGTACATCCCAACGGCGTTATATCTCACTATACTGTTTATTATAGAGAAGCTGGGCGGTGAGTACTATTTACATACTGCGGGTAAGGCTTGCCCGATCTTATTGTGTTTTTTGTCAATCTTTTAAAGGTAATTAACATGCATAAATTTATATACTTTTTTAAATATGTCGAAAAAATACATGGCAGTATATGGACTTTCATGCTGTGCATTCCAAATTCCGCTAGGCTTAAACTTTTAAATGTTTAAAAAGTATTTTTTGTTCTAAAAATTGGATAACACTTTAAAAATATAAAATTATTCGCTAATAATTATTATTCTTATACTAATATTTATAATATTCTTTATTAATTGTTATTTCAATACCAATTATCAAATAAAATCTTTAGTTACATGGTTGTATTGACAGGTTAGGTAAGCACTCTAGCTTCACGGTATCAGCTGATAAGAGCCAGGAGACGGAGCTGATGTTCCAAGTGAGGAATCTGATGGAGAACCAGCGGTACGAGTTCTGGGTGTCAGCCACTACAGGTTCGGGGGAGGGCGAGTCTACACTGGTGGTGGGACAGGGACCTAGTTCTAGGAGTGAGTTATTTTGAGATTATTTTGAGACGATAAAAATTACAATTCACGTTAAATCCAGCAATTTAGAAGAATAGGCCATTTCGTATTGTACGGTATAGTTCTGGGTTCACTTCTAAGGTCTGGATTTGCGACCCGTCTAACATTGTTTCTAAATTTAATGAAAAGTGAAAAAAGGTTAAATTAAAAGGTTATCTTTGCTCATAAAAAAGCCCTATTGTTTAGAAAAACCAAATAATATTATGTATGTATCAGTTCCAGCCCGCATAGCCTCATTCGGGGGTACAATCCGAGTAGGTCTGGGTCGTGGGGCACTACTCTCATGCAGTGCGGTGGGACTCCCCGCGCCGAGGACGCGTTGGGCGCACGCTAGGGCACCTGTCACTCATCATAGATTCTATCAGGTTACAAGAAACGGACATTTGCATATAAGAGGTGAGTTGGCTTGTTTTAAAGTAGTAGCAATATGTAAATTAAGCTTATCCTAAAATTTTATATTATTATTCCATATTTTATTTGTGTTATTGGGTATATGAAACCAAACTGTTAAAGAAATCAGTATTATCATTTTAATTATAAGAAAGTATAATCTATTGAAATTACCAATAAAAGTCTAACTAAAAACTACTTAAATATAAGCAAAAATGTCTTAAATCCACAGAAGTAAATGAACAATCATCAGGAAACTTTACATGCACTGCCACAAATAGTATAGCAGAGGACTCCATAGTGTATACAGTGAAGGTTGTAATGCCTCCTGGAGCTCCTGCCCTATCCCTACAGTATACTACTGCCACTAGTATTAAGTTACATTGGAGAATGCCAGAAACTGACCAGCCTGTGTTAGGTAAGAAATATATGATATTTTTGTGAATGATTGTGGATTCGATCCGCACTTGGAGGGTTGCATTATTTTGATTTCTTTCACAATTTAAGGACCAATGGAGTAATGTTATTCTAGTTTACATAGCGATACATCTTTCTGCTTCTCATGTTCCATCAATTTGGAATTGGAATTTCGCCTTTAGCTCAAACAATATTGAATTTCAATCTCCCCAGGCTACATCCTCAATTACAAGCAATCTACAGAAACAGAATGGCACAGCGTGGAGTTGTCGCCGGAACAGACTTCATATACGATGGACATGCTGAAATGTGGTACTACATATAATTCGAAAATACAAGCTCAGAATAAAATATCATTGGGGCCGCCCAGTGAAGTGCTTACTGCTACTACGAGGGGAGGACGTAAGTTTATTGAAAGTGTATTATTTTATAAATATTATTTGAGAATAGGGCCGTTGTGGCGCAGCAGCACAACATTTGACTTTAAACGCGAAGGCTGTAGGTTCCATTCCAACTCAAGGGAATGAATTATTCTCATTTCCTCGTTTTGGTAACATAAAAGCGAAGAATGTTGAGCAGACCTCTCTCTGTATTTTTCTCCAAAATTTTGTTGGAAACTATAAGTCATATTGAGATATCTAAGCTTAATCAAAATCGGTTTAATAATTTTGCTATTTTACCCACTTCTCCACTCCTAGGTCCAAAACCTCCTAAGCCAGAAGAACACGTCCATACAAATGCTACAGCCATTAAAATTAACTTGTACGCGTGGCGCGACGGCGGATGTCCTATATTGGGATTTAGAATTGCGTATCGGCGTGCTGGAGACGAACACTGGATACAGGTTTATAGTATTTTATTTGCTTGAAATTACTGTTTGTGTTTGTGGTGAATTCGAAAAATTAATGTATAATTATGACAATGAAAACATTCATTGTCAGAAAAGAGATGTGACTTCCTTAGTCATCTTTGCCTATTTTACATAATTCGCAAAGTTAAATTTAAAAAATACGTAAAGTATTGTAAAACTTAAATGAACTCTTAACTTTGAATGGTTTGTTTTCGCTTTCAGTTTAGTTCTGTTTAAAAAGACTGCCTTTATTTCAAAAAGTATTATAAATTAGGAATAACTCAATAAAATAAATTACCGTAATATTTTATGATAAACAGCTATATTTAATGGTATAATATACAATAAATATATTTAATATGTCAATAATTAAAAAAAAATCTATCTAGGCGGGTTCCGGTCTGAGCGCAGCGCGACACATACTAGGCGCATTGTCTCCCGGCGCATGGTATGAACTAGCAGTGGAGGCGTGGAGCGACGCGGGAATCGAACGTGTTACCCTGCTCGCTGATACACATACTTTGACTGGAGGTTAGTGATTGTTGTGACAATTGGAATTTAGAGTGATCTTGTTGTGATATTATGTTTTTTAAGTTTATAAATTTCGTAGTTAAAGTGTAAGTCAACCACAGAATACTAATTACTAAGATAGTTATCTTTCTCCCCTACAGGTCGAATCCCGCCACTTCGCATATCACCCCCACCATCAGGCGGAGCGCGTACAGGAGTAAGGACGGCGCTCGTGTGGTGTGCTGCGAGTGCTCTAGTAGTGGTTGCCGCGTTGGCTGCCCTATTGTGTTTGTTGCATGCTAAGCGGAAGTGAGTTTGGTGTTTTTCTATTTTTTATTTTTGTTTATCTCTTGTACCTGTATAAGATGATATGTAGAGAATGTAATAATAAGACACTCTGTTCTATACTTCCGCACTAATATGAATATTGCGTATTGATTACGTATTTTCTTAGCAGAGTGGAGAAAATAAAGTTTAAATATTTTTAATTAAAAAAAGAGAATGATTATCTTAGCTTAATGGGAAAGTTACAAGCATCGCGTTTACAGCCTAACATTGTCCTACTGTACCACTTTGGCATTAGTAAACTAAGAAGTTGTCTTTTTTGACGTTTGTAGATAATAACATTATGAGTTAAAATACTCTTAGAAAATGGGAGTTATTATATAAAAATGTTTTGCTTTCAGATTTTTCTGCTTTTCAAGTGACAATTATTTACGTGACAATAGAAAACTGAGCGAAAGTAACGAAGCTGAAAGAGAAAAGCTTCGAGAAGGGCACAAATTATATTCATCTTCGTCCATCAACGGCAATGAGAAGTCTAATGACGATTCATCAGGTAAGACAGTAAAATATCTTCTGCTTGTATTGAAGTTTAGTAAGTAGTAACTAACAAAGCGTATTCCGCATATGCCAAGATAGACAGAAAGAACTTAGAGTCAAGATACTCCGTCTTCCGTTACCCATCTTAAAACGTGAGATGTTTTAATTCATTCCACCAAGTTTTAAAATTTCTTATAAAAGATTTATCTATAAACAATATTTTCAATTTGAATATAGCGGAACTGTACGAGATAAGTCCGTATGCGACGTTCGGCGGCGCCGCGGCGCACTCGCTGCAGTTCCGGACGCTTGCGCGCAGAGAGGACGACGCCGCGCCTCCGCACCGCCGCCGCCGGCGCGCCTGCGATCATTATAGATATGGTAACATCATATTAGCCTATTTACTAGCAACGTATTTGAATGTTAAACAGTATTTCTACTATATACTTTGGACGTAGCCAGATTTATTATTATAAATCTTGCTACTTCTAAATTGTTTTCCGCTTTTTGAAACATTAAAGACACCTTTTGACTATACTTGTATAGAATAGTTGATTAATTCAAGTATTCCAGTACTTCAAACGGCAGCTATGGCTAAGGCAGTATTTTCAATGCACTTCAAAGAGCATTTAAAAATACAATTTTTCAACTACAAAAATATATATAAAGGATAGCTTACTAACTTTTACTAACAACTATTGTATAAATGTATGCACAATTTCAGACGAGTCCAGCCTATCAAAGTGTTCAACAGTAGAAGCGCGGCATCGCCTGCGCGCCACGCCTGTACCCGCCGCGCACGCTCACGCGCACCCCACTCCCAACGCGCATTGGCGCGAGCGATCCGACTCTGATGATTATAGCGATAGTGCAGCCAATACTACTACAAAAGGTATTCCGCTTCTTATTAGCAGAACAAGTTTCCTAGCCGGTGGAATAGACATAATCATTTGAAGATTAAAAACGTACTCGCAAAAGTCTTATTGAAGAAACTGCATTTTAAATTAAAATTTATCTCAGGTTCAGGCGGCTCAGGTGGCGGCAGTGCGTACGGCAGCGGGCGGCGCACCGCCAGCAGGTAGACCAGGTACCCCCACGCTGCCACCCACCACCCACCGCACCCAACCACTGCTGACAGAGTGGTGGCTTTAGTGGCTTTACATTGCTTTTAATTTATATATTTTTTAGGTTCACGCGTACAGCAAGGTAGACAGAGGGAACCTAGTGTTAAGACAACCTCACTTTCAAATCTTAAATTGTAGACTCATATATTTATTGCTTTAGAGTTATTGCATGTAAGACGTCGGTTTTATTTTATGCAACTACCTTACGTTTGTTTTGATATTAAAATTGTTTTCAACACGTCCATAGCACATACTTAGCTATCCAAAAATGTTGTAGATTTATTAAATACCTATCACACTAATAATATTTTTTTTACCTGTTGACATACACTACACAGTTTTCTCTTATTATAATCGAACACACTATCATGGCTTAAATTCATACACGTAGGTACTAAACTAATCTACCATTAAGCACAGATTATTTAAAATTAATCTTAAAAACATGAATAGTAAATTATGTAGATACCTATAAATATTGAAGTGGTGGGTAATATTCTTCAACTTAAGTCTACTTTTAAAGTTTGTATTATATTTGTGCACTTCTAATTCTATTAACAACAAACATTTATTGTTCTTTTTTTTAATGCAGCTTTAAGCCTTTTTTACAAAGCATGTTAAACCCAAAATCTAGATTAAATGACGGAATTCAGCGCGATGCTCTATCTGCTTACCAGAGCGAGGAAATGAAAATAATTAATTCCCCCGAGTGGGGATCGAACCCACAACCATCGCGATTACAGTTAGACGTATAGTTCGGAACCTATATTACTTATTTTGCATTTTTTTTACGATTAATATTTATATTTATTCACGTTAACCTGCTTACATACTTCATTTAAGTTTTGTTAATGTTAATATCGTCTTTTTAACGAATTTCATACTAAAACTAGTGGACCCGGACGCGGCTACGCCTGCTTGAACTATAAGAATATTTATTAAATATTATATAATATATTTATTTTTATAAGGATGAATATCAAAATTATTTCATTTTGGGTGACGTTTTCTTAAAACAACAAAGAAACTTTGCAAACCGTTCCTTAGCAACGACGGTTGTTATTAACATGGCAGAATAAATTGCACGTCAAATTAGAAAATATTTTAATTTATTAGTAATTATGTGTAATGTAATGTTATATAGCCTATAGCACTTCTGAAGAATGCAGCTTTCATACAAAACAAAAACATAATAAATCGGACCAGCAGATCCAGAGATCTTAGCGTTCAAACAAACAAACAAACAAACAAACAAACTCTTCCGCTTTATTATATTAGTATAGATATAGATATAGCCTTAAACTTAACTATATTTATATATTGTGTTTTAATCGTAATAAAGTATTTGGTGATAAGAGAAGTTGTTATTGACATATTTACATATTTTTCAACAGTGGAGGTCAAAATGGGAGCGACGGGCTCTCAGGGTGCTTTGCGCCAGTACCTCCCGATATATCATCGTTAATAGACAAGTGAGTTTTATATAGCACCTACTAAATTAAAATCGACACAAGTTGTTAATTTAATAAATTGAAATTTATTGTAGAATATGTGTGAACGCTTGAGCCCCTACGCCACGACGGGCTCAAATAATAAAGTTATATTTTTTAAATTTCAGATATCAACAAAGGAAAGAACAAGAGCGTCGGGAATGTACTATCCATGTCTAACATTCCAAGGTCCACAGTAGTTTTTTATATTTAGTACGCTAACAAATTGACTCGACTTTACCTGTTCTAGATAGGATTTTGATGATAAAGCTTTTTGCTTACAGTACGTTAAAAAAAGTAATATTTTGAAAATTTTTTACTATGCCAATTGTTTAGGTGCGGAATTTCGACTCGTATGTTTTTGTAATCGGATTTTATAACTACATCGCTTTTTAAATGTTAGCAGAAATTCAATTTTTCATTTCTAATTTTATATTAAATACACAAGTTTGATTGTAATTTGTGATAACGCGTTCAAAACACGATAAGGCAACCTTGTAGACTATATCGTGGTTATAAGTTATTTTGTAAATGGACTTAAAAGTTAAAACTAAAATTTTAAGAGGTGAGCGGTTTATAAATAACAGCGACTTAAAATTCACTACCAATGTGAACAACCAATTCAAATTTAATAAATATTTTTCTGTTGAATTGTTAATTTATCAAGGAAGGCTTCCGGTACGACCAAAAGAAGAAGTATCAATACAAAATGTTATATATAGACGTGAGCTTTGAGAGCTTCCAAGAGCACGATGTAAAACTTTTAGTTACTTCCATTTGTCTTTAACTTGAGCTTTATCGGCTGTTTCTATAAAAATTATAAAATTCGAGTAACATTTAATCTAAATTACGTAAAATCGCTCGTCTCTTACTTCTGTTTTCTTTGTCCATACAACCCCATAGCTAAGTGTTAATATTTGTTATATAGAGAATATTTACTTATTACAGTTTGGTAATACAAAGTAATTCAATGTAAATATTAGGTGTAAGTAGATCGATTGCTGGATGGTGACGTCATTAAATGGCACTAATGTACTGCACTGTGAAATACGACTTACATATATGTGACAGGTTCACCATGTGCTGGTTCACCTCCTGTACCTTCTGACAGGCCATTGAATTTTGGTGAAATTCTACTGATTTTACGTGAATACCACGTTAAGATGAGTTGGCAGAGAGAGGCCTAATAAAAAAAACACGTTAAATGTCATAATTCTCCTTCCTGGATGTAATCAAATAGTTAATAAAAACGCCCTCTTGACTAATAGACGATAAAAATCAAGTAAATCAACATTTAAAAGAAATACATTATATGAATACTGTCAATAGTGTATCGGAAGGTATTTTGATATACTGAATTAATGATAAATATGGGATATCGTCTGACTGTAATCACGAAGGTTATAGATTCCATTCCCACTCGGATAAAGATTTTTTATTTCCTCGCTTTGGTAGCACGTGGTCGAAAATTAGGCGGCGTATGGAGAACGGAGTGTCTTGTCTCCCACACGCCGCTAAATTTTATCACTCTGCCTATCCCGCTATATGCGATATAGCGTGAAGCTGATAAATAGTATGGTCCACTAGCATTGCGAAGGGATCACTTTTCACCCGTAAAATAAATAACTCTACTTTGTGTTCTATCAAACCGCTCAGTTAGTTTAATAAAATATAAACCAATTTGGAATTGTTTAATATTCTTAATGTTCCACAGTGAAAGTATCTAATATTGTAACAGATATTTTGTGTGTATAATATCTAAGCTTAATAAGGTTAATATAATTTTAGCCAATTTTTAAGTTGATTTCTGATCTCATATTGTTACTGAATACGTATTATATTTTTAACTTGACGGTATTCGCAACTTCATGTAAAATCTTTACATTTACCTAGCACTTAATCTTTTCGGTTATCTATATTGGATAGTTTTATGTCACTTTTATGCTCGTAACCAATCTTTTGTTAAGGAATAATTTCTTTATAACTCATAGTCTAGCTATTCTATTACAGTTCTACAACAACAAATGTTTTAGTTTGAAAACTCTTAAAAGTCATGTTCCTTTTTGTTTTATTAAAATCCGAAAATATCACCCATATAAGTACATATACAGAAATCGAGTTTGCTGTTATATTAGGTACCTATATTATAAATATACATGGATATTTTAACGTCGAGTTGATTGGCTAAAGTTAAAAAAAAACCCTTTAAAGTTCTACTTTAATTATAAAGTAAAAAGCTCTTTACCTTTTGTGTTCGTGCCAAGTGCTCGTAAATGAAATTTAAATTGAAACACTTCGCTCACTCCATTTTTCTATGTTTCAGTATTCAGGGACTTAGTTTTAAAATAAAAAGGCATTTGTATTTATACACACAATGTATCACTTAGTTGTATGTAATAATTACTAATAAAATTAAAATAAAAATGTCACTCGGTTAAATTTTATGCATTTACTTTTTAATAATTTCTATAATCATTCTTATTAAAGAAGATTTCTATTAGAATTGTTTTTGAGTGGCGCGATAAGTAATGTTGCCAGTACAATCTTTTTTTATATATATAATTAATTAGTAATGTTATTTATTAATTTTACAAGTTGATTGTTTTCAAGTTAAATCAGTAATAATTTAATAAATTTACTTGTTAATAAAAATACTAGTTATTTTTTATTTTATTTTCTTTTTTAAATTTTAAGCCAAGTGACGTGTAAGTAAGTTAAACTTAAAACGGCTGTTCCAAACCGCAAAAGATACATATCATTATAATAGACTGCTAATTTAAGCGATTCGTAATTCTTTTACTGTATTGTTGATAGTTGATTAGCTTTTAATTATACACTATTGTATAAAAATCTTTCTATATACATGTTGTGTAATAAAGTTATTAATTTAAAATTAGAATGAGAGAAGGAAATAAAATTGTGTGTCGTATGTATTTTTATTAATTTGCCTATCCACTAACTCTGTGTTTAAATCAAAAAATATATTATATTATGAATAATAAGACCCAAAAAGTGTTTGGAAAAAAAACAACGTCTAATTCTACATTAGACAGCTTATAACGGTCACTCGGCAAAAGAAAAAAATAAATAAAAAAAAAAAACAAAAATATCCTTGTTGACAATATTCATTTTTGTACTGCAATATACAATATACATTTGATATAATTTTTCCTTATTCTATGAAATTTTCAAGTTTTCAACAAACAATTATGCTTCTACACTACACTACATCTATCTATACTAGATCTCTGCCTGCTGTGATATAAGCAATATACTTATAGTTAAAAAGCAATTTGATAATGAAATTAGCTTTCTATATTTTTAAACATTATTCCTCGGGAAGAAAATAATAAAAAGTTACAAAAATC
Organism: Heliconius cydno galanthus; assembly: GCA_036379175.1. Classification (NCBI taxonomy): domain Eukaryota; kingdom Metazoa; phylum Arthropoda; class Insecta; order Lepidoptera; family Nymphalidae; genus Heliconius; species Heliconius cydno. Next base: position 578,183 of record JAKRZM010001286.1, on the reverse strand, counting down.
CTACAATTAACTCTACGCAAGCATTTACAGTTAATTTCATGGCGGCTATGGTAACTTGGTGAAATAAATTGGATATACTTATACTGCAGAAAAATGATGACAATTTACGTATTAAATATCCCGTTCACATTCCTTTAATAATTAAACTACCAAGTAGCATTTTAAAATAGAAATAAGCGCATATATGTAGGTATTAGCCGCATGTAGATTACGTAACGTCACGTAAGTCTTTTTGCCATATATTTAAATATATGGACCGTTTATTTTGAAAGTGGTGTAAGTCCATTTTCTTTTGTTTCGAGAAAATTAAAGGTTAGTATGTCGATGATTATGCAATTTCATTTACCGACCGATTTTAAGTTGTTCAAAATATGGGTTTTTTTTGAGAAATTAAACACGGACTAGTTATATATAAAAAGATTACATTAAATTAAGCATGAATTACGTGATAGCACATTTTTCTCAAAAATGGACTTACACCACTTTCAAAATAAACGGTCCATATATGTATTTATAGGCCACAGGTACCGTAAAATGATCAATTCGTTTTCTTATATTTTCCCAAAATGGGTAAAGCTAATAGAATAAACAAAAAAAAATCAACAAAACACATCAAAAAATCTGAAAAGTAATAAAATTATTCATTTGATCAATATTCTATTATAATTTCATTAATTATATATGGGCAGGGGCACTGAAAAACTGTAAACTCGACTGGTTGTGAGTTAGAAGATCGAACTTCCATCCCCACTGGAGGAAATAAAATATTTATTTAAATTCATATTTCCATGTCTTCACTCTGGTGTCGAGGCAAATCGCGGCGTTGAGTTCTGCCACTCAACACGTAGTGTAGTAGTTAGTAGTAGTAGTAACCTTCAGAATTTATTTTACAAATATTATTACTTGTAGAATGTCGTACGATTTAAAAAAAGATGATAAGTAATATACATACATATTATATGAAATAAAAGTGTACGGTACCGTAACTTTTAGTATTTCCAATGTGTAGAGATATCTTTATTCTGAACATATTATTTAAAACTGGCAACATTCATCCGTAGTACGTTTGTCTACTTTAACGAGGGTTGTATGTCGCTCTCGCTCGTATAACGTATATTAATATTAAATAATATATTAAACAAAAGACGTCTCACACATTATAGAAATTCACAATTATCAAAACGTAAAATTACTATAAAACAGTCAATTATTGAACATTAAACGTTGTAATATATTAAATATAATAGTATTTGATGTATTGTTTTGGTTCCATTCACGTTATATTGATTTATTGTTAGCTAGTGACCTGTTTTTTCTTATTTGTTATTTGAACCTCGTAAATAATTAATAGTAAGAGGTCAGTGGACGAGGAATTTGTGATGGCCTACTGAATATATCTTCTAGTGTTTAATTATGGAGAAGAACGAATTCATGCTGTTATAATTATTAGATAAAATCTAAGCAATTTTATATTCGTTATGGTTTGTTGTCCACAATGATGACACCCATCGAGGAGAAGAGAGATGAAAAGGTTAGTTAATTTATAACGAATTATTATTACTATATATTCATTATAAATTATAATTATTTAAGTAATATATAAAATAAAAAATAAAATTGGTATTTGAATAAAATATTTATTATACTTTATGTTGTTAATTAAATTTAATATGTATTTGCTTTTTCTGTTTATTTTGATATATTATATAATTTTTTTTACCCCCTGCTGAGTATTTTAATATGAAGTTGGAGATGCTGAGAGATGAGAACTGTAATTTTTGATGAAATAAAAAAAATCGAATATAAAATATTAGGTATAATAAAAAAATATTATAATAAAATAATTTTGAAGTATTATTACTTAACTCCTATGTTACACTAAAATTATTTCAAAATAAGAAAACATTTTGGAGGAAAGTGGGGAATGAACTTGCTTGTGGCTTTACACTAAATTCTCTCTGCCTGCCCTGCCGTGGAAGGGATACAGTGTGAAGCTGAGTTATTATTATTTGTTACTTTTTATAATATACATAAAATAAGATTTCTAGAACTTTAATAAATACTGGTAATTCATTTTTAAAATCAAATTTAATAGTGAAGTACATAGTTTATTTGGCCATTGTGGTCATTATTGAGAATTATTTATTGAGACCATCATCTGATTGGAAACTTAATGGCTTTGATTCAATTTCCATTTAATGAAATTATTAATTTTATTTTCCCCTATGTAGTAGCACAAAGTGCAGTTTTCAGTTCCTCTTAGTGACACAGTTCTTTTTGTCTAACTTCTTAAGAGTGATAATATTATTTATGATTAAATATATGAGTTTGGCAGTGTTAATGATTGACGTTTAATGATTGATCATCAACAAAAAATTACCATGGATTTATGTATAAAGGCTTGATAATTAAAACAAAATGATCAAAAGTTTTACAACATTTTAAAGTTATTCATGTAACTTATACATGCAAAGGCCATTGTGGTGATTGTGGTTGTGTACTCATGTAATTATTTCCACTTCCTTTTCTGGTAAAGGTATATTTTTAAATATGGACACAAACTGTTACATGCACGAGACAGGTGAAGCTTAAATAGAATAATACAAAAAATATTAATTTATTCCACATATAGTAAGGAAAGGCAGAGAGATCTTAATGTTTTTTTGTAAATACTATAACACTACAGACACTTGGTCTCATTCTTTTATCTAACTACAGTATATATGGCCAGTACTTAGCTAATGTTGTCATTAGTAATCTTTTTTTCTTGGACACTTTTGAGATTATGTCATCTTCCTCTTTACTTATAACATCTTAATGTTATGTAAGTTTTTGAATATTTTTTCCAATGATAATTTTATATATTTTATGTTTTTTAATTTACTTACTTACTAAGCCTCACCTTCTTTATCTCATACAGGATAGTCAGAGATAATGAAGCTCCAAATGCTATTGTCTCATCTTTTTGTCTCATCCACTGTCATCATACCTTCCTACATGCCCTCCGGGGTGTTCTCATGCTTTTTATGTGATGTCCCTCCAGTATTATTGATATTGTGTTTTTTCACTCACTTTTCCATCACAAATCTGTACCTGATGTATATAAATCATAAGGCCAGTCATGGAGCAGGAACACAAGCGACTGTAAACTGAGTTGAAGGTTTGATTTCCACTTGAGGAAATTATATTTATCTCTGTCTAAAATGCTATGTGTGGGATACATCATGTAGGTGAAGTCAACCAAAATGTGTAATTAGGTGAACCACCAATGAAAGTAAAATATTCTATAATTAAACAGGGAATGGAGTACAATTTGCTTAACACTAGTTTCTTCTAGCTCCTATCCTGTTTATGTGCATAAGCAAGGAAAAAAAAAAGTACAACAATATGAAAGAACATTATATTTATTAATAAAAAACTACATATACATACACACAAAGAAAATGAGAAAGCCATCTTTGTACCAGAAAGCAGAAGCTTTAGAAATGTGACAAGTTTTGTAACTATACTTTGACACCTGTTGTTGTCACCATTCACTCTGTGCCATTGTTCCTATTGTAGCTGTATTGAAATACTAGACGCCGTGATATGCTTTCCTGTCATTGCAGTCTGCTTGCGAAAGGATTTATTAATATTTTTTGTAATATACATATGTATATAACTCTGACATATTTTTGTTTGATAGAAATACCTAATAAGTTGCTCATCTTTTATTTGCCATGTATAGAAATAGTAATTGGAATATACAATTGATATTCTATTATAATACTTCTGTGCGTTTTAACTATTTTTGGACGTGCTAAAATAAAATAAAATTTGATTAGGTTAGAGGAACTTGAAGAATTCAAATGAGTAATATTATGTGTTACAAAAAGATCTCTTTAACCATGCAAAAGCCACTTGGATCACAGGCATAGCTCTTCCTTCCATCCCCACATTTAATGAAATAGGCAGAGAATTCTAAGGCACTCCATTCTTTTGTGTTAAGTAGCAAAACTTCTTCCTTCATATTTTAACTTAACCAGAATTGTTTTTTTAATGTAGCTTATTTTTAGCATAACGCTATATCCTGAATAAGCTAGTTTTAAGATACTATGTTCCCATTTTCTACAAAATTTTCAAGAACTCAACGCTGTGCTGTTTTGTTACCAGAGCGGGGTAATGTTTTCATTACTCTTCATTTCTTCGAGGGGGAATCAGACGTAGATTCGGTAAGAGTAATTTATTATTGATTTATTTGTGTTCTAGATCCGCACAGGCATGGTGCAGGTATCGGACGGCAAGTCACGGCCGCGGCCCGCGCGCCTCTTGCTCACTATGGAGGCGGTGACGGTGCAGCGCGAGGTGGTCGTGCCCGCGCAGCCGCCTAGGGATAAAAGTGTGCCCCATGCCAGGGTAAGTGGTTAATAAAATTGTTGATTTTAGGACAAAAATAGAGATAAGAATAAAATGTATGTATGTGAATAGACGCAAAAAAAGAATATTAGATATTGACTACGGGTTTCTAGTAGTACCTACAGATTTTGCTTAGCTAAAGTTAGAAGAGTAACTCGAAGTTCAGTCAGCCATATGCTTAAAGCATATGCCCATAAAATGTATATTTTTTCCAATAATAATACCAAGAATTTGTTCCAGGAACGTATGGTCCAAATAACTGGACGACGACACGACAAAAAGTTGGTGGACTCGGCCTTAGCATAAAGGGTGGGGCTGAACATAAGCTGCCCATCCTCATATCCAAGATATATAAGGACCAGGCTGCCGATCAAACTGGACAATTGTTTGTTGGAGACGCTGTTATTAAGGGTAAGTTTTTTGGTATATTTTTCTTAATTATAGGTGTTCATTATGGTTTTTTTCCTAGGTTTGAAGTGAATTTAGGGTTGAGACACTGTTTTTTTATATTTTATTAGATAAATTGTATATACAGATGGTATGTTGCGTATGCTTAAAATTTAATTTGTATATGTGGGAGATCCTCGGACTCTTTACCATTTTAATTTTGTAAGTATTGTTAGAGGCCGTCGTGGCACAGGGGCACTAGGATGGGACTATAACGTGGTTGTCGGTGTGATCCGCACTCGAGGAAATTAATTATTATTTATCCATGTTTTCATTTCTTCGCTCTGGTATCAAGGCAAAAGCCTGGCGTTCGGTTAGTTACTCAACACGTAATGTCGCGAAAAATACGGTAGAAAGTACTGCTGTATGCGGGAAGAAAGTAAAGCTTTAAAAATCTGATTTTGTTAACTATTCTTAGAAATACGAGCAAGGTGGCAGTAGCTACACTGTCGAATTAAATTACAAAAGATACATAATTTCGATTTTAGCTTTGCACCTATTTATGTCTGTCTTCACGCTTTATCTAGAATTCCAGATGTTACGTATTGAATAACGGAATTCAACGCCGCATCCATTTATAGCTCAAATCATCACCAAATCCTTTCCACTTACAGTCATTTACATAGTGAATGTGCTATAATATTCTGTGTTAATAGAAAATGCAGTATCGCCACTTGCCGCCCAATTGACTATAATTAAGCGTTTAACAGTGGTCTTAATAAACATATTCATAGCTACTCATAAAGGAATTAATTATTCGTTGCACTCAGTGAGTACCTACAGAGTTCATGGTTCATATTATGAATAAGTAAAAAGGAGCTTTTAAGTACGCATATATTAAATTATTTATCATTTATTGACGCTATCGTGGCGCAGTGCGACGGCGTCTGAATTAAAATGGATGTGGGTTTGATTCTTACTTGGATTAATGATGGTATTTACACTTCATAACATGCAGTTGGCCGGTTTTATTTTATTTCTGTTATAGAGAACTTATTATAACTATATAATATACCTACAACGAAAACTGTGCTGCCGTACTAGTATTTGAATAAAAACATAGCAAATATAATATATAACGGGCGGAATTAATCGTATTTTCATATTATAGTAGAGGTACCTAGTAGCTAGTCGCGTGTGCACTTGCAGGCTTCTATAAGCGCATGACGCGGACGTTACAAATTACACTTATATTATGTATGTAGTTACATGGTCTAGAAAAAGTTTATTGCACCTACTTATATGATTAAATAGAACATAAAAAAGGGTTTACCTTAACTAAATTAGATTTTTTATCGGTTTTGAACCATTATTCCACATTAAGGAAGAAAAATATTTTGGAAAACATATGAAAATTTTAACGTAGCGGGACTCGAGCCTGTAAAAATTTCGACGTTAGTTAGAAAAATTGAACTCAAAACCGACTCGTGCACGTCGAGAATTATCTTATTTGTATATATAAAGACTGAAAATGTCTGCTCTTTGGTACGGCACGCTATCGTATATCTCACGAGATGTATCTCATCTCGGCACTTAAACTTAAGTGATTTCCCTACAGTGTTCTTCACAGATTTTCATAACAATATTGTGTGTTCGAGACGACAGTTTCCACTTTAGTGAAAATTGCTGTTAACTGTGTTACTGAATCAAGTTATAAAGTTTCTGGTAGAACTCGATGTTCGTCGGTTGAAATCCTAGCCTAGGGAATCATTAGATGGTCCCTAAATATAAAGGGGTAGGTATGTGATAAGTTTTATGGAATAAAGGTTCCTTTGCTGATAAAAAAATATATAAATATTAAGTATATAGTAGTCCGTTTGGTACATACGGACCGTCCAGTCAACCAGGCAGTGTCAAAACACTCTGATCCATATCGTAACGGTTAACGGTCGACATAACAGTTGTGGGCTCGATACCCACTCAATGGAAAACAATTCATTTATTTTCATTAATGAGGAATGGACATAAGGAAAAGCGCAGCGTCGGTATTCTATAGAATACATTTCGGAGAGTGTGCAGCAGCGCTACATGACCTGGTACCCTCTTCTCCTTTCTATCTGCGGGGCACTAGATGTAGGCTGGGATATCACCGTCATCGATATTCCTCCTTTTCGTACGCAGCGCTTCGCCTCCACTTTCTTAATGCGAACAGTAAAGGAGTGGAACTCCCTGCCTGCTGAACTGTTGCCCGGCATGTATAACCTGGCCCTCTTTAAAGAACGAGTGAATAGGCACTACCTACAATAAAAAAAAAAGAGTTTCGCCTCTCAACACGCAATATCTCAAATGTCAAAATTGGGCGAAAACCTGGGACGAACGGAGATTCTTGACACTACACTATCTACCCTGCTTATACAGCAGCGCGAAGATAAGAAAAAATATTCTGCCTATCTTGCAATATGCGGAAAATGCCGTAAGAAAAAAAACACATTTAGATGGATTATCCGAGCACTCAAGATTTTAATCTCGCTGTGTTTAATGTTTTATTGTTATATTGTTCTAACAAAAAGAGAGATTGTGGTGAGTCATAATACGGCATCCTTACGCAGTCGGACATACGATTTCATAAAGTACAGTATTTATATTCGTACTAAATAACGACATAGCGTGCCGTTGAGTTATAACACTCTATTCATCAAGTAGGAGAAAGGTGTCTTAACATCCTGTTTTCTCTGCCTACTCCGTTATGTGCGCGATACAGTGTGACACTAAAAACTATGTGTGATTATGTATGACGAATGTGACTTGCACTAGATAACAGAAAGTTTGATTCATTGATAAAAGAAAAACATAGTGATTTTTACCTTTCGGATCGAATAAGTATGACGTCAATCGAATGGGCTAATATGACGTCAAATGAATATACATTTATTGCACGAAATTATTACTAACTTAATATTTGCTACATATAAAACTGTTCACAACGCGCACATGAAACTGCTGGACTTACAAAGTTGTAATTTGGGAATTCGGGAACGTGGAAAACCGCGATTCTCTATTGTATGTCTCGCAGGTCCTCACGAGCAAACTTGCGGGCAAGGACTAGTTTACTTATATAAATCTACTATAAAAACACAAAAGAACTTCAAACAAGGCGTTCCATTAGATCGATCCCGTAAAACCAGGTCAATACATTCGTCTTCATGACAAGAGCGTCATGGAAAAAATATGAAATGAGTAAATTATTATCGCGACTATATAAAATAATCTTGTTTTTCAACAAGGGTTGTTTTGACCCAAATATCGGTACATTAACGTAGTAGTCAACTTTTGAAATGCTTTTAAGTATCGCATCATTATTATGAGATGGTCGTTAATCTATTTGTGTATATAAAGCTCTTCCGGTACCGTGTGACTGACAGACAACTACGCGGCGTGACGGAACTACGCGGCGCAGAACGCTGATATTTGGCATGTAGATCGCTTGGCGAGTATAAGAATTTCGGGCAATTCTCTTAGTGCCATTCAACATGCAGAATGCCTCCAGAATTCGAAGGAAAGCGGAGAACGGAAGAGTTTTAATTCGAACGGAGTATATTAACACTAGGTTCCTTCCGCTAACCTGCTTCGTGCAGGATACAGCGTTAAGCTCTTAGTGGGACCTAAGCGGATTGCCCGAAATTCTTGCGAGAACGGGAACAAAAGGGATTTTAAATTTTATAGTCCACACAAAGCTAGGCTACACACTTGTGTTATATTGAAACATACATAGTTTAAAGGTACATTTTATAACATTTGTCTAAATTGTTATGTAAATGAGTTGACCTTTTTTGTCAAAGCGCATAGTGCATGTGCATTATTCTCTTACGTTCTATTGTTTTAGAGCGTATCTTTTTAAACAAGTGTCTCCTTATGTGTAAATGTATTTTACGTAGTTGGATTTTTTTTGCTTTCGCGATTATATTACATATTAAATGTAGAAAATTAGCTTCACTCTTCTATCCGCAAAGTGAAATAGAGGGGACCTGGTTTTAAGACACTACGATCCTCATTTTTCACAAAATTTGTCAACTTTTATAAGTTGCACTCCCCGGATACCTACAATCCTGAAATTAGTACGGAAGCCTCAATAGGTGAGTCCAACTCGCACTTAACCGGTTTTTTTCTTTCAGTGAACGGTGAATACATAACTGCGTGCAAGCACGATGACGCGGTCAACATATTGAGGAACGCTGGTGACATAGTTGTATTGACCGTCAAGCATTATCGTGCTGCTACGCCGTTTTTGCAAAAACAAGGTGAGTTTTAGTGGAATTTATTTTACACTAGCGGGAGTACTCAAACGAGGCTTCGCCCGCTTAAAGTTATTGTTACTCTTTGTGTTACTCTGCTATATAAGCTATATAACTGTAAAGATTTAACTAAATTAGTTTAGTAGGTTTTGCGTGTAACTGGAAAATACCGCTGGATAGTTGTCAATTTAGATTATTTTTATTTGTTGACTTAACTGATTTCTATGTACATACATATAATTGTGGCCGCCCTGAAGTAAGCTGTAGAAAGCTGCGCAGATTTGATTTTAGGAACTTCTCTTAGTTTTGATTACTTTCCTCTCGAGTGTACAATGTTCAAAATTTCAATACTTCTAACTACAAGGCACCACGACACATCATCCGTCCTATATATTATATAAGTACAATAAAATTCCAGCGGACGGTGCATCAGACACGGACAGCAGTACGGGAGACGATCATCCATCCTTGCATAATAAAGTGGATGCGAATTGCAATGAACGTGAAACTAATGGCGGGTGGCAGGTATAATTTATAAAAGTTATTTTACATAATATAATAAAAAAATATTAGAACAAACATAAAACCCGTCTGCTTAGAACTAAAAAAATAAATAAACTCAATAGTTCATTAGGATTATCAATCGCGACCCATTTGTATGGGGCTCGAATAACTATAGGTCTTTCTTATTCTTATGATTGTGTCGGTTGTGTGCTTTTTTGCACTAACTTTTAACACTTTTAACACTAACCTTTGCCTGCCCTGGTATATGGAATACAGCGTGAAAGTGTATCCCGTATAAAACAAATGACAGTCGGAACGGTGATATTTTCATTTATTTCGTTTTTCAATCCATTACTGTTCCGTGGCGTCATTATGGTCTATTTAGATTAACAATTTATCCACGATTTAATCGAGGTAATACCTCGCATTTAGTTGAGCCGATTTTTATGCGATTTTCAAAAAAGTATTTGTTATGTATACTTAGGACAAATTTTTGGTATTTTAACTGACTTTAAAAAAGAGGGTTCTCAATTTGTTCAAAAAAATATTGTTTTTTAGAGTGCGTTCCCGGAAGATGAATCTCGTCCCGGCAGCGCGGCAGGGTCGCGCGGCTCGCGTCCCCCCTCCGTGGCATCGGACCGCATGACCCTCGAGGGACACAAGGAGTGGGTGGATGTGACCTCAGGTACTTGTAGTTTCAGTAAACTGTAATTGTTATCAAAAAAAAAATTATATATTGAGGTAAGTAATCAACCATCATAAGTTCATTGAAACTGTAATATAAGAGTAAATGTTATAGACTTGGAGTACGTACAGATTATGCGATGGCGGTCAGTTATCGTTAACTTGTTTCCGTCCTCATATGTTATTTGTGTATTTAAAAAAAAAAATGTTTTCTACTAAAACTGTCTACTTTATTAAAAAATTGTGTTGTTATTTATTTGTTATTAAATATTTTTTTGCAGTTCCCTTAATGATGGCGTACGTGACGCGGTATGTCTTCGGTACTGACAAACTAAGGCCTGGCGCTTTTGAGGTAAGAATTTGTTATTTTCGTAGGAGTAGACGCAAGCATAGTTAGCTTAGCTAAAAATCTGTAATATCTAACTTTAATAGGTGCGAGGTGCTCGCCCCCACGTGACATCAGGGGTGGTGCATGTGGAGGACCCGGCAGCATTATCACACTGGCTCAAGGCCATCACTGATAACATCACCGGACTGACCAATTTGCAGGTAAGGACATACACTAATATGCATCGCATTGATCCTCGTGGTAAGACAAAGAGAGGCCTTGTGTGCCGCCGCCCAAAACGTATTAACGAGTTTGGGTGAAAAACGGGGCTATGCTAACCTTGCATAGCGTTTAAAGAGTAGCATCAATCCAACAATTGTACAATTGAGGTCAGTCGTGGCGCAGAAGTCACAAGCGTGCAACTATAAGTACGACGGTTGTGGGTTCCATTCCCATTTGAGGAACTGAAATATTTAATATTTTTATTTATTTGTTCTGCTAACGAGGCAAAGCGCGACGTTGAGTACCGTTACTGAATATACAATACCTCCAGGATACGTTTAAAAGTGGGGAACGGAAGTGTCTTAATGGGAACGGAGTGTCGTAGCACTAGGTTTACGCTACGACTGTGACGTAGCGATAAAGCTCCAAGAGCTTCCTGAGATTGCTGTTACTTGCGGGCGACGGGAATCATGTCGAAAGGAATAATGAATATTTAATTTAATCTCTCTCTGGAGTAAGACCTCTCAAAGACTTAAGTAATGGTTGGATGTCGTGATACAGGATGCAAGACCCAATGAATTTATCACAGAGGATGGTCAGGGTCTTTAGACCGTGCGAAGTGTTTGTCTATTCTGCACAGTTGAATAGGAAGACACCCTGGCAAAGACAAACATCGGGATGAATGCCAGTGGGATGTAGAACAACTAAAAAGCCATTATTTATATTATTTATTATCTTATAAGTAATATTGTTTCCAACAGATGAAACTTTTCAACCGTCACCTCCCCGGCGGAGAGCGCATCTCGTACATGGGGTGGGTGCACGAGGGGCTGGTGAGCGGCGGCGCCGGGGCGGGCGCCCACGCGCAGACCTACCGCCCGCGGTTCCTACTGCTCAAGGGCACTGACGTCATGCTGTTTGACGTGCCGCCGGTGAGTATTGTGTGTGTGTGTGTGTGTGTGTGATCACATCTCTTGTATTGTATGAGGTATAGTATTGTATGTGTGTGAGGTTTTAAATATATTGCATTTTTTTTGCGTAGATATTTGACTTTATAGCAACATTTAAGTATGACTTTTATTTGATTGTTTTTTATAAATAAATGTTTTGTTAAAAAAAAACCCTATAAGGTAATTGAACTTACAACCGCTGTGTTAACAATCGGACCTAGTGTATCAACACGATATAATTATCCTAGTACATGATGTAAATAAAGTTTTTTTTTTATATGTATAATAATTTACTAAATATTTTGTTTTTAAAATTTTGCTAAAATATTTTTGAAGATAATATAAAAAACCACTCAAACCTTACTTTCAATTTCTAGTCTAATAGCGCAGAACTAGCAAAATGTCCAGAAACGTTAAAAGTGTACCAGACAATGTTCCGCACGGTGAAAGAGAGCGAGACAGTGGACTGGCGGCAGCACTGCTTCCTGGTGCAGAGCAGCGCGCCGCACGCCGCGCCGCACCCCCATACGCCGCCGCCGCGCTACTTCAGCGCGGACACGCGGCACGCCCTGCTCCGGCTGGAGGCGGCGTGGACGGCCAACGTCGTTAACTCTGTTGTCAGACTCGGGGTGAGCTATGACCGACATGTTGTGTTTATTTCTTCGGTCTGGTGTCAAGGCAATGCGCGGCGTTGAGTTTTGCCACTAATACTATATTATAAACTATATTTATATATTTTCAGAAAAAAACCTTTACGGTAGTACATGGAGGTCGCGCTCTTGGACTGACGTTAGACTGGTCGGCGGGATTCAGTTTAAGCGAAGGAACGCCTGGGGCTAAACCTGTTTGGGCTTACAGGTAAATATATATATTAATTGTTTTATTATGTTCTAGCTTTGTTAGTTTTTAGCTATTTTGGGTGTTTCGGCTTTAACAATTTTTTTTCAATAATTTTTATTAAAACTAGAAAGATAGCATTTCATATAACCTATAAATTTAATTTGTGACTAGCGATCCTACTACAGAATTATTTATTTTCTCATTTAAATTACTTTCTTGATCTAATAAAATTATCATTTTAAAGACAATAACGTTATTAACAAGTTTTAACAAATTCAATAAACCACAAGTTTTGTAGCCATATTGTCACATACAATACTTTATATCAACTTAACTTTTTTCCTTTATAAAGAAGGTTAAAATAACACCAAATGCGAATTTTACCAAAATTCGATAACTACATTTACATTGGTTAGACCGTTTCTGAGATTAGCGTGCATAAACGTCCAGACAAACAAACAAACCGACAAAATTAAAAAAAATCATTGTTTCTATTACATTAAAAAATGTCCCCAACGATAACTTTTTTTTTGTATATGTGCAAGCAGCTAGGAGCTGCAGGTTCATTATTATAATATGTATATATATATTAAAATCCAAAGCAATCAGTCCAATATAGTAAAATAATGTTCTAAGTCAAAATCAAATCATTTTATTCAAAATAAGAAGTAACATGCTTAATTTTTTGAATATACCTATGAATACATATTATGAAAAGCATAACTTCGATTTACAAAATTGGTATGCATTCCAGGTTTTCACAATTAAGAGGGTCCAGTGACGATGGTAAATCAAAATTGAAGTTACATTTCCAAGATACGGAAACAAAAGTTATTGAAACTAAGGTATTTATTACTTTATCTATAAAGGTATTTTTATTATTTTTAGTATGTATTTATGTACATAAACAATACATTATATAATGCGAACCCACAACCTATCTATCAACCTAGCTATCTCACTGTAACACGACGGTCTTAATAATATTATCGGTTTTTTATTTCAGGAACTAGAGTGTCAGATACTACAAAGTCTACTATTTTGTATGCACGCCTTCCTAACAGCAAAAGTGGCGTCCGTCGATCCTGCGTTCCTCGCTTCCATACATCAAGCCAACTAAATAACCACTGAGCTTAATGGTATATTTATTTTTTTATTTACTTAATTCGTTTATTATAAGGTAATTAATTTTTTTACTATTTGTTATTTGAATTTCGACGTAGTTCAATGAGAGTACTTGAGCGGTTTCCAATAGGCACGGGTTCAAATCTCGCTATCTTCTAATTTTTATATGTATTAAAGCATTTTCTTGTCCTTTCACCTTTTTATAAATATCTATTATTTTATTGAATCTTTTTTACTGTTTTATGTCATGTTTACATGAATTTTAAAAACTATTGTCAGTTTAATTTATTTTTTTATATATAAAATTATCTTCCTCGAAAGTTCTATGACAAATAGTTTCTTATATCTCATATTTAACAAATATTTTGTGTAAGCTATTTTTATTTTTAATAATTAGCTGATAACTTTTAATAGTATTTTATGAATCTATTCTGATATTCTCACTCAGTTTGATATAGTTATAATTAAGTTTATATAGAAATTTCTCGAATTATACTTAATTTATATTTCATTATTTAATATTAATATAATAAAATTTGTATAAAACAATAAAAAAATAAACTGTCCCAATATTAATATATTTGCATAGTAATTGCGATTAAGAAGATGATAGGATACAATCATTAATTTTGCTATTTTTAAATGTGCTTAGAATGTTCTCGGTTTTTTTTTATAAATAAAAAACAATACTTGCTTAGAGATTGCAATAAATAAAATAGGAATTAAATCTTAACACAGTTAATAATAGGTTTATACGACACTTTGTCGAATTTTACTTACTGTTTCTATATTTTGAAAAGGTAACATTTTCAGCATTTTTTTATAAATAAAATTCCAAAATAAAATCTGTCGCAATATTAACATATAAATTATCCATGCATAAAATAGGCCTAAAATCTTAATAAAATTGGCAAAAATTTTATAAAGGTTTTAGTATCTCGATTTTCTATCTCACTCTCTTACGAAATAGCACTTATAACTTTTCTTCTTGTCTTGACTTTTTCAAGTTAATTGTATCTATACGTGTTGTTAATAATGGCTTATATATAAAACGCTTTTATAATTGTCAACGCAGTGGTCATAGGTTCGATTCTCATGAGAGGGTATGAGTTATTTTCATTTCCCTGCTCTGGTAACAAAGCGGGGCTTTAAATCTCTTATTTATAAACAGCTCTCAATTCTAGGATCGGTCTTGAGATGACGTTTTCTGTCAAAGGTTATCATTTATGAATGAAAACGCTATCTAAAAACGCTCTCAACTCTGAGATCGATCTCGGTTTATAAACACCTAAGTTCCGCCAATCAACACACAATGTCTAGAATTCTGGCGAAAAATGAAAAAGGAACTGTCTTATCCATCAGTTTTAAATTCAACATTACTGTTTTATCTTCAATTAAAAAAAGGGAAGCCTCATTCATATTATGAAATCATACTGCTTTCTCTTCTCCCGCCAAACTTATAGTATATTTAAATATATTTTTTTAACTTGTCTTAATTTTTTTTTCTTTAGAGTTATAAAATAATACTTCTTTAAAACATGTAAAGAATCAATGATTTCACAACATTTCACAACGAACTGAAATATACCAAAGATTTAACCCACTGTTAGTAAGAATGAACTCAATGATAATTACCTTTTTTATTTTTACCTTTTTTTATATATCCTATATAGAGGATTCCTATATGATTTCCTATATGACTGAATTTTTAAATGATTCTCATTTTTAAATTATGAATAAGAATAATGGTTATTTAAAAAGAAATGCTTATATTTAAACTTAGTTTCTTAAGTTAATATTAATTTTATTTTTCAGAAATAACTAAATTACAAAATAAATATTTATTTTAAAATTAGTTTCATATTAAAGAAAAAGCAAAAAGTTTTTTAAATAAAGAACTAAATGATTTTTCTTGAAATTTGCAGTTTTTTAAGATTTTTACACTAGCATTGTATCAGTATTTCCCAGCCAAATATATTAATTTAAATAAAAATTATTTAAAATTATTCATAATAAATAATGTAGATAACTCGGCGCTTATATCATATCATTAGTTAAGTAAAGTATATATATTTAAAAGTAGTAATATATCGTTTTAACTAATAAACGTGATTTTAAAGAAATCTATTCAAGAAAATGTTCCATTTGGGGTTTTTAACTTGTGTTTTTTAACCTATAATTTAAATGTAATGTATGAACGTTAGCGTTTTTAATTAAATTTAAACATTGGTTATCACCTTCACGCTGTATGTATGTATATATATACGTAAAATTTATTCTTTAATTTATTCAAGTATTCATTTCAATAAGTAAATGAATGAGGAAATGAAAGAATGAAAACTATACAGTTGATGATACATGCTCAAATCTTTTTTGTGATTTTTTAATGTATTCTTATATTTAATAATAAAATAGAAGCGTGACGTTGAGTCCCGCCACTCAACATGCAATGTCTTGAAATTGGGCAGTATGTGGGGGAACGTCACGGAAAGTGTCTTACCACTATGTTCCCTTTGCCTGCCTACCTTGCTATAAGGTGTGAACCAAAAAAATCACTTATTAGTTAAGCGATTATATTATAATAGTATTTCATTATAAAAAAATCTGAATTCAATTCGTTAAATAAAATTTCATATTCTATATACTATATGTATGTTCTATATATTATACTCTAATCTGCCTGATACAAAATGGCTACATAGTATTATAGCTATAAATATGAATTTATTGTTTTTTAACTTTGTGACTAAGTTTATACGAATTTTTATTTAATATTTCCTTAAAAATTTAACTTTTCCACAAAATTATTTTGCTTAATGTTGAGACCATCCTGATACTGGGGCACAAGCATAGGACTGATTCGCGATGGGCTCTAATCCAACACGAGGAAATGAAATATTTAATTTATTAATTTCTTTGCTCTGGTCGACAGATGGACAACTGAGTGCCTTAGCATTAAGTTCCCAGGTTCCGTCTGTCTTCCTTGCTATGTGGGAAACTATAGAAAGGGACATGACTTCAACCCTTGTTATAGATTTTTTTTTATTCAAACAATAAAAAAAAAACTGCACTTAACTGTAAACATTTAAAAAAATCTTTACTTAAAAAATTAAAAAAATATAATTTGATTTTTTTATTTATAATATAAACTTAGTCACATGTACTAGTTAATAATGAATTAGATAGATTTTTCATTTTTAAAAGTATATTTCAAAATCTACGGTGCAAAATTACTTACTAGATCTTTAGATTGTAATTATATATTGGTTATCTCTTGTTATTTCTTACTGTTTCTAATTAATTTTAATAGTCATAGATTAAATATAAATAGATTTGAATGAATTAATGAATGTAATGTGTCGTCGTTATTCGTATTTTAACAGGTAGCGTGAATGATTTTGTCAAGTAACCTTTATGACAATTACTTTAAAACTTTATGTTAATCATTGTCAATTTGTTAATATTTTTATAGTACAATATGTTTCGTTCTATATTAAAAGAAACGATATATTAAAAAAATACATATAACATTTTTGAAATTGTGTATTTGTTTATATATATAATTTTTAAATACTAGGATTTATTATAACATACATATTTAAGAAAAATGACATTTCCCTTGGTACAACTATGGAATTATGTCCATTTTTTCCGCTCCTATTATATTTATTTGAATTTTTACGTAGATTAACATACTTTTTAAAATGTTTATCTGGTGTATTTTTTAATTAAGAGTATGCGACATGTTACCTACATCCATTCATGTCATTAAAAAATATGAGCGATTATGAGAGAAAGCAATGATGTGCAAAACAATAATGAAAACGCTGCTTTAATATTATACAATATTATGAAGTTTCACCATTCATAATCATTTAATGTGTCACGTCATAATCGATTGTTAATATTATGATTATGGTATATCCATTGTATAATCATTCTCGTTCATAATCGCTATTTGTAAGAGCGTTATTATATTCCTGCTTTTAAAGGAATAGTAGAAACTTATACATATGTATATTCATAAGTATAAGTGAAATTTAAAACTTTTTTTACAACGAAAAGGGATGTAAAATTTTAATATTTTGATGTAATTTTCTCTCTCTCTCTCTCTCTCTCTTTCTCTATCCGCGTTAGGTCAATTTTTAAACAGCTTAGATTTTTTCTATAATCACTTAGTTACCTCAAACGTAATTACAATTCGTCCCCGTCATAGACACTAGAATTACAAGTATTTAATAAAAAAAACCAATATTTCATTATTTTATAAATATTCAATCACGCTTGGCCTAAATGACACAACGAAGGCTTACGAGTAAGCTTCGTCAGTCATATTTTGACTGACCTTCAAGTGACCAATCATTGACTGACTGACACTGTTAATAATACGGTCATAATCAATATAATCATTGTGAATATCATGACTTTCAAATAATTTTCCTATATATAGTTCTCTTAATATTTCTATTTAGACGTATTGGGTCTAGATTATAGAGAGCTTTATTGGGTCTTTTATATAGTTCGAATATTATAATTTTAGTGAGATATTTCCCCATTTGCTTAGATTATATATTACTATAAGATTACTTAGTAATCAATCTCCCCGTTTTTCTTTTCTGTTAAAGCATATTAAATGTAATAAACACTGCCAAAGTAACTAATTTAAAAGCATATCAATTATACCCTATATAGTTTCTGAAATACATTTTCTTGAAAAATGTATATTAAATTTAATTAACTTAATTTTAAAAATCATAACGTCAATTGTCTGGTCTGTGTAATTAGTATTAGTTTCATTCATGTGTATGTTCTATTTCATTTTACATGTCATTTTGGAAAATGTCGAACTTTACACATTGAGTGTGGGTTCGATACCAAAATACTATGTTAGGTTTCTCCAACTAACTTAGAAATTAAGAATAACTGAGCTGTATTTTTTTTTTCTGTAATTAAATCATGCAAAACTATAATCTAGATCCTAGAATCATTCATTAATATATTCAAATTGGAATTTTACTTTGTCTATTCTTTTTAAACGATAAAATTTTAAACGTATATAGATTATACTTTGAGATCCAATATTTCCAAAATGATTGGAAAGTGGGGAACAGAGTGTCTTAACGCTGGATTGTTTGCCTTTCGTGCTAGTCGAAAGTTGTTTGTAGTTTTCTTTGCATTACCCTATTCCGTTAAAATGCTACAAATTACTAAGTAACTACGTACTAACTAATTAAATATATATAATAAATAATGTTAGAGGTTGTGTCTGTACGTTGAATTGTAAAATGTTCCGTAGAGCCGGTTATATAAGGCTTTGTCGATATGAACAAATATATCGCTTATAATTATATAAAAGTTGAAATAATCAAGTTAATGTTATATACATAAAAAATATGTATCATCATTAAGAAAATTGGCTATTAATGGACTTTTGAAAAGCTGATAATTAAATATAATTAAACTTTCAAAATTTTTAATCTGCCAATTTTACCAGTCTTCTGACGTATGGTTTTAAAGAGAATTCTTTAATATTGGTTTTTTATTGTTAAAGAAAATGAGACTATGTTATTACTCAGTCGGTAAGACGAGCGGTAGGTTTTTGTTCAATAAATTTCCTCTTTTTTGTTCGGTCTGTTTTTATTTTTATTCAACATATAGTGTAGATGTTAAAATATAAAAGTGTCAATTTGTTTTCAATTAGACGATGTTATGAATCAATTATTAAAGTTATTAGGTAAATAAGACAATCTTATCATACGTTCTATGAAATGCTAAAGGACTAAAAACGCTAAAATTTTAAAACAAACTACTTTTAATTCTTTTGAAACTGCTTTTTTAAGTAATAATAGTACATACAATATGCCATTGCAAAATTGTGTATGTATGAATTTAGGTTTATGTTTTAAGTAAATGTACGGCAATAAGTACAAAGGAGTGGTGTAAACGGTAATTAACTTTATTGGATTTTATTCAATCTCTAAATGTGTTACATTGCTACGATCTGTTATAATAAAATATTCAGCTTTATTAAACACAATCAACAAACAGAGTAAATGGTAAATGCGTAGAATAAAAAAAGTGATAATATTTCACTATCTCTGTTCTCTATGTCTGTCCTATAGATTGCGTTTAAAGATTTTAGGCTAATTTTGTACTTATTGCCATGCTTAATGTCAGGATAGTAGGTATATAGCTATCCTGACAATAAACTTAAAATTATAAAGAAAATCTAGTTCTTTTGACCATAGTCTGTCTACGAATAAAATATTATAAAATGAATAAATAATAATAATTTTGGCAAATGTATTAATTAGTTGCATACAAAATAAATTCCGTAAAACAAAACAATATTACGACTTATATATTGTGTGGCCTTTAACGGAATTAGGGCCAATGTTAGTCAATTTAGATGATTCTCAAGACTGAACTAGAACGTGTTTTTTTCTATAATCAGAATCATATTATGTTGTGTTTGATTGTGATTCTGTCGTAAACTTTTGTTGGTTGTTTGAAATTAGTCACTAACTATATTGCGCGTTTAATAATAAAAAGAAATATATACTAACATAAAAAAATATGGGCTCATAATATGTAAAATTTTTTTTTTATTTTTCTTCTATTTCACAACTAAATGTAATTAGTGTAATATTACAGTCACTGTCTATTATAGCTTATTCTTCACTCTACTAATAAAAAAACCTTAGAACCCGCTATTTCTTTTTGTTATTAAATGCCCTATATATATTAAACTTCTCAATTTTCTCATAGTCAATTAATATATAGTATAATATATACAACACTGGCTTGTACAAACCATCATACGTAAATTTAAGTATGAAAAAAATATTTGTCACTATCATATTCTGTCAATAGATCCTAATGTGTAATTAAACATACGATTAGTTTTTTTTAAATAAATTTTTATTGTAAATTTGATAACTGATGTACTTAATTTTCTATTAAAGAAAATTATTTTATCGTGAAGTAAATTAAATTGATTTTTTTTATTATTTAAAACTAGTATAATCATTTTAAATTATCTATAGATCTCTAATGTTTTAATAATATTAAAAGGGATCACTCATTTATACTAGGAATGAAAGTTTCAATTTTATACCAATGGGGTCATTGGGCTCCTAGCTTCGCCCATTTGTATTGTGTAGTACAAATGTACTTACTTGAATTTGTACTCACTTTTTCATCTTAATTGTTTCGTGATCTAATAACATTTGCATTTTAAATACAATATCCATGCATTGATAGCTAAAACTTTAGCCAATTCAATAAAACAATTACTTTGTTGCTATGCTGTCGCATGGAATGTTTTCAAAACACTAAATGTTAAGGGAAGTTTGCCAAAATTCAACAGTAAAAAACTTCAACGTGATGACAATGACAAACAACGTGAACAAACGCACAAACAAACAGATAAAAATTTTAGAAATTTAAAAAAAACCTCATCCCAGAACTCTAATATTTAGTATAAGATTAAAGTAAAAGCTCACATTTAGTTGGTTACCTAAGCTCAGGTATGTTAGAGTAAGTTTGGCCAAAAAATTACCTACATCAGTTATCATGGTATGTTTTAGTTAGCTATATTGTACTGTCTTAAAGTGAATTTGTAAAGAGAGTACGTCTATTAGCTAGTGGTTAACGCCTAGTTACGACTTGTTGATTATGTAAAATGTATCCATTAGTAAAATCTTTAATCTGATTTTAGTTTTATTTTACCCCCTTTCTTATGTACTAAGGAAATCTTTGTGATTAAATAAAGGTTGTACCTAATTGTATTATGATTACGATTGTGGGTTTCATTATCATTCGGGCAAATGAAACATTATATTTTTTATATCCTCGTTCTGGTAACGGGGCAAAGCAAGGCGTTGACCGCCTTATGCCTCTCAACACGCAATGCCTCTCTAGAATTCAGCAGAAAATGGGAAACGGAAGTGTCCTTGTGGGAACGGAGAGTCTTAACACTAGGCCCCCAGGTTCCTTCAGTCTACCTTGCTATGAGCAGGAGCAGCTTAAAAAAAGATTTAGATTTAGAAAAAAGATGATAAGTGAAAACTTATAGACTAGTTTTGTTTTGGCTATATAGGATAGGTGGCTTATTTAATTTTATTAATATAATTCTTTGAATAAGTATATCTGTCACCAGTGAATCTGATCCTACCCACTAAAACCCAGCGGAAACCTGCCCCACAAATATGAGACCCCACAGGATCGCTATTTTATTATGACCTATATATAGCATGTGTTGCATGGATTGAATTTCTCATCGATAAGACAAAGAGGTACGGTGAGCAGAGAAATATGTCACTAAACATAAGGACAAGGTTCCAAAATAAAAGACCTAGCCCATATTACAATTATTTATTAGAAGCTTGAGGTAAGAAGTGGGGCTACACAATCTATGAAGCGGCGGCTAACATTAACACATTTACTCTATGCATTTTAAATGAACGCTAATACCGGAACGCTAATTAAACAAAAATATATTTTGACTACATACTTTTTTTTCGTCACGTGGCTGGTTTTGTCAATGTGTTGATATAAAAATAAATATTTTGTTATTTATTACATTTTAAAAAAATTTATTACAACTTAATTTATACTGCAAAAAAAATATTTAATAAGAAATACGATTTCATTCAAATATTTATGTAATAATAATCATTCAAAGTTGATAAATAGTAAAATATTCAAGAGCCACGTGACAAAACGTACAAAATCGAAATCTTAAAAACGAAGTAATCTTTAAAGTCAAGTTTTTGGAAAATCTACACAAACAATAGAATAATTGGATATAGTGTGATATGTTACGTAAAATTTAGTACCTTTGAAGAAAAACAAAGTGGCACGGGTCAATATTAAGTCCATAAGTTTATATAATCTTGTGAAAACTTTTAAATAATGAAAATTGTTTTCACAATTTTTATTTTATGAATATAAGAAAATTCAATGCTTCTAAAAAAAATTGCAATTTTGATATATGCCACTTTGCTTTCTAACTAATAAATATATGACTTGGCTAACATCATCAACGATTAATTAATTATTAATAGAAGTTTCTCATTCTGTCAAAAATATATACGGATAGTGTTAGTGAACTCATGTAAAAGAGGGTAAATGTATGTGAAAAATGCTATAAATACTTAACATAATATTTCTATATATATTTCTTTAAAACTTAATTATAAATCTCTTTAAACTCTTTAAATATAGAAATATTATAACACAAAGCCACTAACTGGGTCATTTAAATACAAACGGTTATTACATAAAAAGTGTGAAACACAGTCTGGTTATACGAAGTTTAGGAAAACGCCGCCGTCAATTCCACATTTTCAGAATTAATCGTGGCGTTAGGTTACGCCATACAACACGCGTGGCCCTAAAATGGGCGGAAAATATTTTTTCCTAATAAATATGTAAGTAAAAAAATCGTTTTTTGACAACTAATTTTTGAAAGACACATTTTTAAAATGGATGAAAGATTTAGACGGCGGCTTAAAGCACTACGACATTTAACATCGATACATAAATATTTAATTAAGTGAAACAAACACATAATAAATGTAGACTCGATACTTTGTGCGTCTCTATTACAATCTACGCTTAAAATAGTTTAGAAGCGAAGTTTTGAAAACGATTGTATATATGTATAATATAATTTTTATGTATCTATATATTACAGTAGAGTATTTGTGAATTTAATAGAATATTATCTATATAAATAATTTGTTGTTATGTCCTATTTTAAAATAATTATCTGTTTTAATACAATATTAATAGTCGAGGTAGATATTTCTAGAAATATAAATATAAATAAATATTTTTGATACTTTTGTTATTTAAATAAAATCATTTCCAAAACTCCGTGTCCATAAATGCTAATCTACATTTATTTGCTCTCAAGCTTTAGTCGATGAAAAAATACAAATATCTCAACTCTACAATTAATAATAGATAAAGGAAAGTATTATTATTTTATAAAATATACAATATTATTGTCATTATAATTATTTTGTCACTTCATTTTATTGTCTGCGGTTTAGACTGGTATTAAAGGAATATTATTATTATTAATATAAAAACTATTTATTTATATGTATTTTCTTATAATCGTAATGTTGCTTTAGTTATTTACATATAATGTGCGGCTACGAATGGATAAAGTAACTATATATCTTCAGTTTGGTAAAAAACAGATAAAACCCACATATTACATATTGGGACGATAACACGAGTAAAATATAATCATGTGAACTAATTTAAAATGTAATAAGATTGTTATTGGATTTTCTTTATTATTGAAATTATATATTTTTTTTCATCTTCAAATTTGTAATATATGGGTCTAATCTTACAAAGATTTTACCACCAAAGCGAGAATCCTAAAACAAGGCCGGAGCTATATTAATTATGGTTTAATAAAATATTCAATAAATAAATAAATAAGGCCGGTAGCGTTGATCTTCAAACTAGTTTACACATATAACACAACCTTTCGTATGATTTTATCGTATTGTCATCACTATACTTTAAATAATCTGTATATCGATGGAGAAACTAATACATTGTATATTAAAAAATATAAATATATTATTAATATGTTTTATATAATATTAAATATCGATCTATTATATCATTAGTATCTATTTCTAACAATCTGCAGTAATAAATGTATGTAAATGAATATAAAAATACACAATAATAGCAATTGCAAAGATTATTTAAGAAATCTATAAATTTATAAAACTCTTTTGTTATGGAGGCCCCTATTTATAAACCACTATCAATTCTATGATCAATCTTAAGATTCCGTTTTAATAAATAATCTATGAATAAAAACATCACAACGAAAATCGATCTAAAGTTTAGATCCATTTATAAATAAGAGTCTAAGTGCCTGATAAATAACGCACAGACGAAACTTCTGGACTCAGAAAACTTAGATAGGTCAGGGTTGTAGCTGTGCTCCGCACACTCCCCTACATTCCTAAAGGGGCATTTCTCGATATTGATACGGGAACAGGAAAAATTGATTTAATTTTACACCTTAAAGTCCACTCAAATAAATTATGATATAAAATTACATAAATTATATTCCATTTTATGTATATACTACTTGGTTTGAGATATTTTTTATTGATTCGTAGGCGTTTCGTAGCGGCATCGTAGCTTCTATTCCTAGATATTATACAATTTTTTTATATGATAATCTGTATTTTTTTTTAATAAAGTATATCTAGGTTTCTTCATTATATTAAAATCCATTTCTATAGCAGTATACTCGTAAATAACAAATTTTAATAGACATAATTTCTATATAAATCTTTTTTGTTAAATTTATCAAAGAAATGCATTATTTTCTCCACCGATTTTATTATTTACTATTTAATGTGTAACAGGAAATAAAAATCTCAAATACATTCAACGTGCAGCTATAATCTTATAAACATTTATTGTCTATGCAACTTCCATATTATATATAATTTAGTTTTAGTTATGAGCCATCGACCCGGGGTGAACACATTGTCTAATATATAGTACGAGACGATAACTATCTACCTACGTACAGTACGGTCGGCGAGTCATGGTCGCCCTGAAGTTAGCTGTAGATAGATGCGCAAATTTAATTATTTTTTTCTTACTTTTCATTATTTTCTTGCCTTAGTGCATAATGCGCAAAAGTTTAGAAAGCCTAACTTCCGGGCGGTCACGACTCGCCGACCGCACTATAATACTGTATAACGTACAGTTTCTTATATTTATATAACATTAAATCTACCAAGTATAAACATTTAGAGCCGAACATGTCTCATGTTCCGTATAAAGCCAAATACCAATGCATTTTGTGTTATTTATAAAATTTATGTAACTAGTGTTGTCCACACTGCTGCCTATAAAACAAAGCTACAGCAATCTAAACGCGTAGGGGTTGAGTAACTAAATGTAGGTAATCTGTGAAAAATAGAAATATCACGAAACAAGAATGAAAATTAAATTTTGAAAATTATTATAATTATAATATTTTCTTAAGGTAAACACATATAGAGGGCAAACTGTAGGAAAATACTAAAAGCAGGTCTAAGAAGCCTATTTCCTAACCTAAACCTATCCTACTTAACCGATCGACAATAGATAATGTCGTGTAAATTATAAAAATTGATACTCTATACTTAATATGTTTTTATTCATAAGTTAGTTTTATTTTTTTCTTCAATTTTCATACTTATTAAGACTAGAAACGTTTGTCTAAATAATGAAATAATATGACATCTACATTTAATATTATATATTGTTTTAGAGTGCTTACTCTACAATGCAGACATAATAGCTTTACGCTTTTCTTACATAGCCAGAAAGGCAGAGGGAACCTACTGTTAAGACACTCTGTCCCACACTTTCTGTCGAATTTTCGAGACATTACATTATGAGTAACGGAACTTAACGCTGCGTCGCTGCTTCGTCTTACAGAGCGAGGAAATCAAAATAAACTAAATATAATCTTTGCCCCAATTGGCGATCGAACCCAGAACCCCTGTTTCGTTTACAATCAAACGATAAAGATACTAGTGTGTTAAAAAATTAAATAAAATCAATCTAAAAAAACTGGCTTTACGCTTTTCCCGCATAGCAGGGTAGGCAGAAGGGAATCTAGTGTTAAGACACTCCGCTGCCCTTCTCTCTGGCGATTTTTAGAGACAGTGCGTGTTAGCAACGTCTCTAAAATTATAAACACTTATAAGCGGAGCACGGAAATAAAAAGAATCCATTCCCCTGAATAAGAATGGAACCCAACGATGGTCTCAAAAATATTTTTTCCCTATTTCCATTAAGTAGTTGCAGTGTAGAGCACACTCTATATATTGTATAAATAATGCTTTACATTAGATGTTATATTATATATTTAATGCTAATAGAAAGCTCGAGTAAAGAAGGGGACTCATAAGAAGTCGACAACCTTTGTTGTACGATTAACGATGCGGTTTTTATTAAATATACATGTACAGAATGTAAAATAACTTTTATAGGAGAGTTAGTGATTTAGTTTTTTTTTGTGTTTTTTTAATAAATACTACATCGTCATTCGTACTTTTAATATACATATAATATCTATATATAATACAAGACTATGATAGCAACTTTGAGCATAGTTCTCGCTATTTGTCTATACTTAACATTCGAAATTCTATTTAATATTAATTAGAAAATCATTTTAATTGAATGTATAGTAAAATATAGTATAAGGACTTAAATAGGCGTGTCAGTTGAGGTATGACTGACACCTAATTAACGATAATAGGTTCATTTCCCGTCAGTGCAACGATATATGTGCATATGCAACGATATATGGGCACTACATCTTAACATAAGCTTAACACGTTGGATAGCGTCATTGCCTACGTTTTTAAAATAATATTCGTTAGTACAAGAAACATAATTGTCACAAAGTAGTCCTACAAATATTTAGATAAAACACCCTCTACATACATACTTACAGACTATTAAAGCTATATTACTAATTTTCACATTGACTGTGTTACTGACTTACAACATCTAACGTTAACTTAAAAATCTTTTACATATCTCCTATAAAACGATATCAAAAGGTGTTTTTTTTGTTGAAGAATCGCTATTTTATTATTAAATTTATTATTGTCATAGTAGTTTACTGGATGACAGTCTTAGTCCTTAGATAAAGAACGTCGACTCTACGAAGTCGACCGTACAATTAACGTTCAAGAGAGCTCGTCCAAAGGATACCTACTCGTATAATATCTAAAAAGCACTTCGTCTAGTTCTACAACATCAAACATCAAACAAATACACATTTAGCTAACAGCTAGGGTGAAAAGAAAAATCGAGCGATTACAAAATATCTATACGGAACACTAAAGCTTTAATACCTACATATAAGCAAATTCAGTATACGGAACACTATTACGCTATATATAGATCTCGAGAAAAAGTTTCGAGATATAAACTAACGCGAAGTAAACGTACACATTTATAAAAAACCACCAAACCCGCCGTATTATCACAGCATCTAATAAAATTTACTTCTCACGTATTACCGTCGTGTAAAAATATTGAAACTCTTAACAAGTGTCTGATAAGTAAATGATAAATTAACAGACAGATATCTGTCACTCTATCTTTCGTTTAGTTATTGTCATAGAATAACACGGTATAATAAATAACTGTATGGTAATTTAAAATAAACTTATCTGACCCTAGTATAATAGAATCTAGGATCTAGATTCTAGATCATTTCGACGTCACGTATAAATATGAGTTAAGTTATATTATTGTCATAATTGTATTTATTGTCGTATAATTTGTATATTATTGTCATAATTTACTTTATTGTCATACATTTATATTTATACACCTATTCAATGTCCAACGCGCTCACCGCGATGTAAAGTGACCACTTGTATAATTGACGTTATTTTTAAAACTTTTCAATTAATAACAAATTGAGTTTACTTAGAATATTATAAAAAAATATGTACTCGTATAAATTCTATAAACGGTTAAGTATATATATAAATTTTGAAAAAATATTGTATAAACTTAGAAAAAACATGTGAATTCAATTGCAAGCACATTAGCTTATTAAAAAATATCTGAAAAATAAAAAAATAATTGTAGAGTAAGGCAAGGTGGCGTCCTATACATCGTTGCCAGTGCTTCTATGCGGTATAACCGCTATATGGGGCCGTCCTCAGTCCTCTGATCTGGCGTATTCATCGTTATACGTAGCGATTTGATGTTGGATCCAGGGCACGTATCTGGGCACATAGGCGTAGACCCCAGGAAGTCGGGGGTGTGCGCACTTAATGCCCCATGAAACTATGCCACCGACGTACCAGCGTGTCGGGTCGTCTGGGTCCTTGCAAAGTAGTGGACCTCCGGAATCGCCCTGTAAGAGAATTAGTTAATTGATTTTAGGTTTTTCTTGGTTTTTAAAAAATATATGTCACGTTCATTGGGAGGAACGGAAGGTTTAACACTGTTTCAGGACGACAAAGAAAGGTTGAGTGTTTCTTCTATTTTATTAGTAGATATATTATTCAGAAACGAAAAATGTATAAATTAACATAAATAAAAAACAATTTTATGCAGTTCAAATATACATTATACGCGCTAATTCTGGATTGAAAAAAAATCTTCGATCTTCAAAACGCAAAGCGCAATGTTGAGTTCCACCATTCAAGATGCTATTCCTGCAGCATTCGGAGAAAAGTAGGAAACGGAAGTTTCTTAATGAGAACGGAGTGAACGAACACCAGGTTCCCAGGTTCCCTCTTCCTA
Organism: Heliconius cydno galanthus; assembly: GCA_036379175.1. NCBI lineage: Eukaryota > Metazoa > Arthropoda > Insecta > Lepidoptera > Nymphalidae > Heliconius > Heliconius cydno. The sequence continues at coordinate 549,126 of JAKRZM010001286.1, read as the reverse complement.
CTATTCCTACCTTGCCATATGTACAGCGTGAAGCTAAAAAACACATAGTCGTGATTTCTAACTATGATTCCACTTCCACTATCTATATATACAACTTTACCAATAAAACGAGGGTTTAACAAACAAAGTTTCCAATATTAGCTGTATTACAGTTATTTTATTGACTCTATTCTTCGGAGGTATAGAGCCTCAGCAAATAGTTAATCTAAAGAACAATTTTCATTTCTTATGTTTGTTCTAGGGAAGTTAATAGAACGTATTGGTACAATAACAATATGCGGTTGCATCGTACAAAGGAAGCTGCACGGTAAAGATAGATCTTTGTTCTTTTTCTTGTTTTACATTTAATACTGAGATATTGAATGTTGAATAATGAAAGATATAACAAAGTTTATTCTAGAAATGAAAGACAAAAAATTCATGTATTTTTTTATATATATTTTTCAACGTAAGATGGAATGTCTACTTCCCACTTTCCACCGAATTCTGTAGGACGCGTTTTGCCTCGACACCAGAGCAAAGAAATGAAAACATTAAAAATTCATTTTCTCGATTGGAAATCACACTCACAACCTGTCGCGTTTATAATCACACGCTTGTGTTCCTGGGGCACGGCTGGCGTAACCTTTTATATATAATATAGTATATGCTTCACGCTGTTTCATGCGTAATAGCCCGCGCGTATCCTGCTAAAGGAATGTTATGTTAAACACTCCATTAACGCACTGACGAAATTTTGAAACTTTTATTTGCACTTTTCTTCTTCCTTTCTCTTACCAGAGCGAGGTTATGAAAATAATTCATCCCCCGAGTCGGAACTGCTGAACTAACAACGGTCACACTTTGCCCCTGCGCCACGACGGCCTCTAAAATTAAGTTAATATTTTTTTAATCCAAAATATATATAATAAATATGTACCTGACAAGCGTCCTTCCCGCCTTCAGGGTATCCCGCGCATATCATTCCCTCCGTCACGTTTAGATCACGGTGCTCCAGCCACTGGTTGCAAAGGTCTCTGTTCAGAACTGGCACTTCCACTTCGTTGACTGCGGGCTCGTATTCTGACACTGTGTATATAATATGTAACTTCATTTAATAGATGATTTAAAAATATTTTTAGCTTTTGTTCTAAATAGTAGTCAACTCTTAATATTATTTTTCAAAAATAATAGGGAATAATGAGACAGACGCTCTTTCAAACAAAAATAATAATAATTAGATACCCCAATAACGGAGAATTCGACGGACAAACTTAAAAAATATATTATATTCTTTATATAGAACCTTCTTCTTTCGAACAAAGAAATCGTTTAAAAATATGTATGCTATAAGCATACACATTTTATACTTCTTTTTAACATTGTGCTATATCCCGAATATAGCACGCTAAGCAAAGGTAACCAAGTGTTAAGACATGTTAGTATCCACTTTTCACTTAGTTTTACAAAACTTTGCGTATTGGGTGGCGAAACTGAACGCCGCGCTTTCTCTTGAGCAAATAAAAATTATAACATTCCAACGCGTGGGAATCGAACTCACAACCATAAATAAAATATGTTTATGTATACACCCTTACATTGTGGCATTTCCGGTGAACCACTGTAATGTACGGTTCAACTCAATCGAGCAGTTTCTATAGAGATACGAGAGGTGCATTCCCTCGCGTACTACGTTAGTATGTATGTGGAAATTACGTCGGTATTTTCCTCTCTTGCAAGTTTTTTTTGCGGTATTCTATATTTGATATGTTTTAGAAAATAATTTGTTAATATAAGTTATTTAATCACTAATATACTTCAGATCTTGCTTGAAGGAATGTTTAGATTTGAAGCTAGTGTAGTACAGCTGCGCAGCGTCCAGCTGTAAACGCAACGCCTTTGGGTTTCATTCCTGATCGAGGGAATTAATTGTTTTATTTTTGCTCGCTTTGGTAAGTTGTGAAAGGATACAGGAACAGAGTCTTTTTGCACTTAGTTCCCTGTGCCTACCATGTTGCATACGGAATATATATGGTTTAAGGTCAAAAAGTATATTTGTTTTAAAGCACAGATGTGGCCTTGGATTTTGTAAGTCCTCATGGAATATTTTTGTAAGTTACAATAAAATAGGGATTTTATAAGTATATCCCTTTATTCAAATTCAAAACATTCCCTGTTCAAATATAGTTTTGCAAGCACTTTTGAATCGTTAAATGGACATAAATCTACCTTATCTTTGTAGTTTTTCGTTTTTAGTTTTTACCTACCACCTATGTTATAAAATGTAGTAAATTTATAAAAGTTGCAGGTATAGTTCCTTTACTTTTCTTACTGGTATTATCTCTGGCGTCCGGAGGGGTTTTACTCTGTCGACAGACATAATACGGCACATCCAACCGACATTGACCCCGCGACGAGCGCGTAACGTGGCTATATGGTATAGCCAGGTGACGCTCTTGGAGTTTATTCACTATTTGAAATTATAGATATTAAATATTATATACATACTGTCTTTGTCATCGCGTTTTCCCCATCCGATAACAGTGCACAGGGTTCCGGGCGCCAGAGCTCGTTGCGCCGGTGGGAGGCATACTGGTGATAGCTGCTCGTGGTATCTGACTCTAACTGCCAGCTAGGAAGAGAGTTAAAAGTAAAAAAAAATGTGTTAAGACACTTCGATTCCAACTTTGGAATATTTTTAATATATCACCCCCCGAGTGGTAATCAAACCAACAATCGTCACGGTTACAGTCGCCAATGGCCTCAAAATGTTCAAATTATCACACTAAAATTAGTAATTCCACTATGCCATTACAATCAGATCCTTTTAATTCTAAACCAACAAATCAAAACAAAATTCATTAATAAAACAAATAAATTAATTTAATTAATGGTGCTATAGCACCCAAAGTAAAATTTATATAATTTGTCAATTTGTCCCACATATCGTAAGAACACAAAAGGAAGCTAAAGTATAATTAATTAGCTGCCACTCAGTTATGAGTATCACGACATCCCAAAATCCGGGGACTTGAACGATGTTCCTTAATGAATTTGACATTTACGACAAGATTTATATAAAACCATGAGGTTTTCGTGGCACAACGTCAAAGCGATGGTTGTCAGTTCGATTCCCATTTGGGGGAATGTACTTATGGAGGCGAGGGCGTGAATAGTGTGCGGGATACAGCGTGAACCTAAAAAAAATACATTTGTACATGGACTTTAATACGTACCATAAAGAAAATCCGTTTATTCCGATTCCCCCCGGACCGTGTAGTGTTACATATACATATATACTAAATTTTAAACATTCAAAGTCCAGGAGATTGGTCTGTACGCTGTCTATCAATCACAAGGTAACGTAAGAGTTTTATGTAATACAGATTATATTAGTTATATATTTATAAGTAAATTAACATAGAAATCCAAAAAAGTCACAAAAGCTAATGTTTACCTGAAACAAAGCTATATCGTTGTCGTGAGCGACGCCCACGTTGTACAGCGGGTGTGGTACAACGCGGCGGACTTTCACCTTCTGCCCGTAGTATGCGTGAGAGCGACGCCTCGTGATGCCGAGCTGGATCGTCCAGCCGTTCACATCGGAATGACTGGTAAATAAAAATAATTATGAAAATGTTATATAACTAATATATATCCACTCAACACGGGATGCCTTGAAAATCGAAAATCGAACAGCAAAGGAGTGGCCGAGTGGAGAGGCCCTGCATGCTGAACTGTTCCCCGACAGGTATAACCTGGCCCTCTTTAAAGAACGAGTGAATAGGCACTATCTAGGCAAGCATGCTCCACCTTCGTTCGCATCGTCACTTACCACCAGGTGAGATAGCGGATAAATGCTTGCCTATCTACAATAAAAAAAAATTCGACGGAAAGTGGGGAACGGAGTTAACACTAGATTTCCTCTGCCTACCATGCTATATGCTGGGATACAGCGGGAAGGGAACAACATTTTTTAAAACTTTTTTCCTTATTATTTTATATTTGGCCAAAGATGAATAAATTATTAACAAACATTTTATTTTTTTAATAGATTATACATGTTGAGATGATATAAGATGAAATCGAATATTATTCTCATAAATGTATGTTACATACATAAAATATTTATTTTTACTTACTTCCCAACACAATGTGAGGCGGTGAGCACCCACTGATCAGCCACCAGGACACCAGCGCAATAGAACACCTCCTCAGGACCACCAAGTATTGCGGCCAAGAATGGCCAGTCACCAGGCGACGCCTCTACGCCACCCACTATACGCTTCCTTACAGAACCTATAGTACGTCGTTTGCCACATTCTAGGAAAAAGGAAAAGCGTCTTTAAAGAGATTATACCTTTTTCTTGCCTATGCGGAGGGTAGGTTATAGTCACTCGCTCTACCAATTTAAAATTATACAGTATAAATATTAAAACCAAAAAAATACCCCCAAAAATATTTAATTCCACCATAATCTAATATTTGTAAAGCAAACTAATTACCCTTCGAGATAAATCAGCATTTTTATAAGGGTAGAAATTAAAATCATCGCGTAATAATTTCTTTGTTCGTCGTACCTTGACGGCTAGCGGTTTCCAAATTGAATTTTAAGCAAAACCCTTTTAGGGATAGGGTAAACAAATATACTGTAGTATAGGATGGAAGCTCAAGCGTATTTATGATGCTGTATTAATAACATATTTTCATAAGTATGAGGTTGTGTGATTATGAACGCTATAGTTGTGGGTTCAATTCCTACTGGGGGAATGAATATTATCATTTTCTTTCCAAAATGTACATTTCTTTTGGTAAAAGTCAAGGCGGCATTAAGTTTCGCCATTTAACATGCAATTTCTGGAATTTGGGAGAAAGACAAAACGTTTTGATAAATAATTAATAGAAAAGTATTCCCTCTGTCTACTTTGCTGCCGAGTAAAAATCGTGAAGCTGCTTTATAACATATTATTATAATAGAACTAAAAATAAAATAAAAACAGACTCCCATAACTTATACCACAAGTCCACCTGACGCGCCGCCATTACAGAAACATAATTAAAGTTTTTGCAATCCCAGCGCTTAGAGAATTAAGAAACAGATAATATCAAAGAAACTCTGCGTAAATCAAGCTACAGGTGGCCTATAGCCTTGCCTTGAGGATCATTTTGTATAATAATAATTTTAATTAAATATTAATATAATAAATAACAATAGGGTATGAGGCCGTCGCGACGGTTGCGGGTTTGATCCCCGTTAGAGGAAATTAATTATTTATTTAAAATTATATTTCTTCACTTTGGTCGAGGCAAAGCGCGGCGTTGATTTCCGCCACTCAACATTCAATGCCTCCAGAACTTGGGGAACGAAGTGTCTTAACACTAAGATTCCCTCTGCCTACAGCGTGAAAAATAAATGTTTATTATCTATTATAAGAAATATTTCATTCATATCATAATAATGTCGGGTCGTGTTAAAAAAGCGTTATCACTAAATTCCCTTTGCCTACTCAGGCACAGAAAAGGCAAGGGCAAGGGCAAGGGCAAGGCAAAGGGAACCAGAGAACATAGTGTTAAGACGCTTTGGTTCCCCACTTTCCACCGAAACCTGGAGGCATTCCGAGTTCAATGGCGGGACTCAACGCAGCGCTTTGCCTTATTACCAGAGCAAAGAAACATAAATAATATTTAACTATAATAATAATATATTGTATATCAAGCTTGCCGTTATTACTTCTGGATTGCTGAGAAGCATAACTATTAACCGCAAGACGCAGGTGGTCAAACGCGTGTTAATTAATTCAAGATAATACTTGCATATGTTGTTACAACTACCTACCTATATATATGAAAATAAACATGCAGTAGCGTTGACCAAGCAATAACTAGCTCATTAGCTCAGCTCTTAAATAATTTAAGGTGGGTATGGTAAGATAGGAAGACTTAGTGACGAGACGCTCTATTCTCCACTTTTCACTTAAGTCGAGGTCATTGCATAAGGGTGGGAGGCGTGACTCAACGTCACGCTAGGTTTTTCCAGAGCGGGTAAATGAAAATAATTAATTCCCCGAAGTAGGGGTTGGACCCACAATGGGTTTACAATCAGGCACCTGTCAGAAACTAAAGTCGTTTGTTGTCTAAAACAACATATGGCCAAGTTTATTTTTACTCCACAAAATCATATGAATTTATTAATCTTATTTTACCCCAATTTTTACCCGACAGCGGCGAATCCCAAAAGAAGGGTTATGTTTCTAGCGCGAATGTAATATGTATGTCCTTTCCTTTAGTCCCTTGTAAAATCAGTGAACCGATTTTGATAAATGATATGTCGTCGTTGAATTTGTCTTGATAGTACAAGAGTATATATATATCAATTTAGTTTATATAATCGAGATTTTTGTTTTGCTTATAATTCACTTGTTCACTAAATCCTAAATCCTTATTCCTTATATTCAAGGAAAGGTGGCATAATCAAAATTACATATAAAAGTTCACTATTATATTTACAGATACATGGAAAAATTTAAATCTTCTTATACGTTAAATGCATGGACATTCCAACTAAATCTTCTCAACGCTGAACAAAGAATAAGGAGAAAAGTACAAGGCTCTAATCCACTTGATGTATATAGCTTCAATGGACGAATGCATTCTACTCGGTAGGGTTAAAAGATAACAATGGTTTCGCTTCAGGTGGACAGTGAAAGATAGTTGGGAGAGCGCTGACGCTACATTTTTGCTAAGCTTTCGACGATATATTATAGGATACGATACGATATGTCGTGTGGTAATTTTCTATTTTATGGATAAAGGACAAAAAAGGGAATACAATGATTTTATAGATCTTACTGAGATATACATTTTTTTTTCATCAGCCTATCGCCGTCCACTGCTGAGCGTGGGCCTCCCTCATCAAGCGCCAACCATTCCGGTTGGGCTTCTCGCATCGATATACATATATGTTTAAAATTACTTCAACGACCCTTAGATTTATGCAATGGCAATGAATGATTTATTTTATTTCGTTACCAGAGCAAACAAAAGAAAATAATTAATTGTTCCGAGTGGGAATCGTAAACACTGCCACTGCGCCATGAGAGACAATATTTAAAAATATAATATTTTTATATATTTTAGAAATTAATTCCTGAATATCACAATAATACCAGAGGCAACAACACAACCACTACACACAAATAAACCTTTAAAATATTTCTCTAAACTTTTGACGAAAATCATAAGTAAACATTCATCACATTTTATCGCACAAACTGAAATGAACTTCTGACAAATTTAAAGAAATTAAATTATAAAGTTTTAACGTGAGGTCTTCAGACAGAAGACCTTTAGATTGCTTTAGATATTCAATCAAGATTATTTGGATTTTACTTTATTGCCTTCATTTATTAGTAACGTTTTATATTAGATATTTTATTTGTATATTAAGTTCTTTTTAATATGTATTGGCTTAAAATGTTTGGGTGTGTATGTATGTAGTATGTGTATGTGTGTATATATATGTATGTGTTTCCCCCGACGGCTTCCGTATCATAAGGTCTACTCTATTTGTGACCTCTACTCGCCATATAGCCACTTAAACATTTTACATTTTCACTTTTCCAAGTTGTTACAACATTTTACATTTTAACTTGGAAAAGTGGAAATGTAAAATGTTAAACATTTTAACACAAAGTTTAGTCACTCAATAAACTTTTACTACAAAGTTTTTTCTGCCTTTTGCAACTTGTCATCATGTAAATATAACAAAAAACGATCAAATGCGACTCGGATTCACCCACCGAGTGTTCCGTACCATTTCATATGCAATTTCATGATTGCAGGGCAACGGGAAGTACAATTTATAAATATTATAAATATGAATTTGTATGAAACGAAAACGTTTTTTCAGCTTCACTATCCCGCACATAGCAGGGAATATGGATACAAATATATTAGATTATTTTATACCTTTAAATTTTCAATTTTCAGAATTTTTCCTTTAGTGATTATTGAGCAAAATGCATCTTGATAGACGGATAAACAGAGAAATAGACATACAGACGGTCAGCGAAGTTTTAATAGTAGTTATTTGATCCTAGAACGGTTGCTTTTTTTCATTTGATTTACAGAACCCAAAAACTTCTACGTCGTTAGCTCTAAAGAACTTTCGGGTAACAACTCACGGCGTCTTCGGGTTTGGTAATTTATACCCTGTCAAAAGCTAACCCTCGCGGGAATTTAATAAAACTATGTATTAATCACCCAAATAGTGGACATTATTTTGATTTAAGCTTCGATGAAAGCTATTCTTTTTTTAATTCTCAATTATAATGCTTCATAGTTATTTTGGATATTACAAAGGAGAGAGAACAGTGTTATGACACTGGGTTAAGTCTGCCCTAGCCTGCTATATGCGGGATACAGCGTGATACAGAAAAAAAATCAATACTCTCTATACTCTGACCTCTACCTACTCGAAATCTACCTAAACATTTAACTTTTAAAAACACTCCCAATATATATATACCTAATATAAATCATTAAATTTATTTTCACGGGGAATCAACATTCTAAGTATCAACATTTTAATTATTGGAAAACGAGTGCTTGAGCATTTTCGTTGAGAACTGTTAACAACTTTTTTAATGGATAAAGTAATTAACAGATTGTAACCCAAGAAATTTGGAAGTATTATAATCTATTTAAGATTTTTTAAATTTCAAGCTGTATCCCTCATATAGCAAGGTAGACAGGGGGAACCTGGGAACCGAGAGTTAAAATATTCCGTTTCCATTAAGACGCTTCCGTTCCCTGCTTTCCGCCAAATTCTGGAGGTATTGCGTGTTAAGTAGAGGAACTCAACTCTATGCCTCGTTACCAGAGGGAGGATATGAAAATATTTTTTTTTTCATTTTCTCTAGTGGGAATCGAACCCACAACCTGTCACAACCGGCCTCAATTTACTCTATTTTAGTAAAAAATAATTATGTTAAGAAAAAAAACATATATACGATCAAAATTTTTTTAAGTAAAAATTCCTATATAGAAAATTTAACACATACAGCATCCCTAAGCATCAGTAAAGTACAACGAACCCTTTCCAACCATCCTGTATAGTCGTAGCGTTATTTATATGTGTAATATATAAATTTAATTCTAACTACTTTGACAGAATGCTCATGAATAAAGGCTCCCTAATTAGACATTCCACTCAAACTTTCAGTGTCACTTAAATTTGTAAGAGACTATAACTTGTGATTTTTTTAATGAATATAAACCTTATTCTTTAGTAATAAGTTCAGTTTTCGTGTGGCAAATCAAATTCCATTACCTGTAATGGCGGCTATAAGGCCTGGTATTCAATCGCATCGGTCAAACAACCCGTATATTTGATGGATCCAAATAAAAATGTATTGCATTTTTTTTCCGTTCAAACTTTCTAGACGCTCGTTGGTTATCTTTTTTATTTAAAACCATATCAAAAAGAGTATAGGACAGGAATATTTTACGCATTTCTTTGTAACTTACGACAAGTGTGTATATATCCTTTATTCTTATAATATTATAATCTGTATTAAATCAGTCCTCACAATAAGGAAGGAAGAGTGAACCTAGTGTTCAAACACTCAACTTTTTTTAGCCTACTGCATATCCGCTGCTGCTGCTATACAGCGTGTAGCTGATTAATAATTAAAACTAAATAAAATGATCTCCCAGCTAATTATGAAGCCTTGACGACAAATTCGGCAACATATTTCAAAACAATATAAAATCTCGAGCCTAATTAATCTCATTAGCCCTCATTACAAATATTAAAAAATTATCCAAACGAAAATTCATTTATTAATTTCTTAATAAACTTGTTTAATAACGGATCTTATTACATTCTTTATTTTCTTCGTTTCTATAGAAATGCCAACTTCGGTAATAAGTCAAGATTTGGGATAAAGGCAGCTTGCATGATTTATATCCTTTGAAATTTTGTTTGACTTTTCACGGACCTTACAAAAAGTTCATGAATTGAAAAATAACTCTTGATTTCGAAATTATTTTTTGTTATTATTTTAGGCGAGACAAATTTAGTAGGCGGTGATAAAAAATAATAACACTACTTTGCTACGGCTTACTACAAAAATGCGCTACGACCTCGTAGACGCCTCTCCGCTTCTACGAGATTAATCAATATCCTATAATTAATATGAAAGAAAACAACTATTTTTTCATCGATTTTGCGTGATAGTGGAACAAACATCCATCCTGATAGGATGGGTACATAATGAAAATAAAAACATTTCGCTTGGGGCTTTGCCCTCTTAAATTTATTGTTATATTTTTGGAAAAATAATTCAAAACTATAACATAAGTTACAACAGTTAAGGAACGAGCAAGGAAATGAAAATATTAAATATTTCTTAAGGTGGGAATCGAACCCACAACCAGTCGCGTTTACAGTCGCATGCTTGTTCCCCTAAGCCACAACTGGCATCTGTAATTAAACTACTTATAACAATATAATATGTTTTACCTTATAAAGGTTTCCAACGGTAAGTCTAAAATTATCGCGGCCACGTCAAGTTTAATTTGTTCAACGAACCGTCAATTTTGTTTTAGCTAAATCTCTAAATAATAATTATTTATTATTACAAATATTAATTGAATTTTGAAGCCGCCTGGCGTGATACACGACTGCTGTGATCCTCATTCGGTGGAATGATTATATAAGTATTTAAATTGATTTTCCACCATTCAATGCGTAGCATATCGAGACAACGTCTGATAATAAGTGCGGCGGTTTTGGGTTCGATCTCCACTCGGAGGAATGATTATATTAAATTATTTTCATTTTCCCGCTGTGGTAGATAAAAAGCGACGTTAGTTCCGCCACTAAACTCGCAATGTCTCGTGAATTGGGTGAAAAATGAGGAACGTAGTATTTTATACCATGCTCCTTCTGCTTACGTGCATATAACACTACGTATTCTGCATGAATATATAGTGTTTATAGTGTGCGTAGTGTAGCTGCGTATAGCTGTTTTTAATTAAAGAAGTTACTAGTAGAAAGTGAAGAAATGTGTTGCAATTGTTTGAATAATTTTGTAAATATCAAGTCATAACTGCAGAGTTCGACATTATGTTTATTTAATGTTGTCCCACAGTATTGGTGAGGTAAATATGCATAATATTCAATGGTTTATATGAAATGAGGTTTGTTAATATATTCCATATTGGTTTGGTCCCCTTATATTGCTTTTACTACCTTCCTTCGGGCCATATAACATACAGATACAGTATTTGCATATTTTACTTCTTTACAGATGCCTAGACAACATTTGTTGTTCCCAGCTATCAATTGTGCGAATCTGTGCTATCAGGAAAAGGACCTGGACGCGGATGTTGCAGGTTTGCAGGTTTGTCTCTTTACCACAGCGATTAAATAAAAATAATTCTCCTCGAGCATAAATCGAACTCACAACTGTCGTTTTTACAGTCAAACAGCTGCAAAAATGTACCATGACGGCATCAAGTTAATGAACGTACGTAAAAATACAAGTATACCTACCTACCTACTTGCAAACGGTGAAAGGACAACGACCCAGAGGTTTTTTAATAAAACACAAGAGAACGCGGAATGCTTACGGAACCACATAACTTGTGTTTATGCGAAATTTTAATTCAAATTGTGCACATACTTCGCGTTTTTCTGAGGTTGGGAAAATTTCAGAGTTGAAAGTCGGAGTGGCTCGCTTTTGATGAACAAATAACTTTATATGGCCACTGTAAAAATTTGTACCAGTTACCTTTGTATTGCGGTTTTAAACGTTATTGTAGATGATAAATTGGTTTTGATTTTTTCTTTGTTTTATAAAGAAGACCAATTCTTAACAAAAGGAATCCTAATATTAATATTGTTCCTAACTTCCTAAATATGTAAAAAAAACAATAACATTTAGGTATTTATATTCCACTTAACGATTTTCATGCGAACTTTCATTATACGAGGAAAAATTGCAAATTGCAGGTTAATCCTTTGCGCGTGGGAAAGATTAGCGTAGAGTCGCCTGACGTCGAGTCAATTGATATTTATTAACAATCAAATTGGACAAAATCGTTTAAAGAGATGAATTTCTCGTGGTTGTTGCAACTTTGTCACTAATATTATTTTAAGGTCACGCTGTATTCCTCGCACAGTCTACTCTAGGCAGAGGGAATCTAGTGTTAAGACACTCCGTTCCCCATTTTTCGCCGAATTCTGGAGGCATTGCGAGTTTTGTGGCGAAACTCAACGCCGTGCTTTAATACAATTAAATTATTGGCCTAAGTGGGATTGAATCCCCAAACTCGCGATTAAAGTTAGACTAAATGAGGTAGGCATAGAAAACGTAATTTTAACCTACTACCTTTTATATTCTTTATTATCTTTTTTATTTCTACACTTATAGAATAAGTTCAACTACTAAGCCATACGCACTTGGACGTTTTCCAAGAATTATTAACCCAGCTTCGAATCCCGCTACATAACAGTTTTTATACATACTGTATTAAGATAAATACTAAACAATTTTCTCTGAAAAACCTAGTATACACAACAGAAACCCACACAAAATCCTATATAAGAAAACAAAATTGGAAACAGTTTATCATAGAGCGTCGTAAAAGCTAAACCTCAGTGCAGGCAATAGCGGCGTAATGTGCGTTATTAGCGAACCACTCGACCGCGGCCGATGCGGCTCGCCCGCACCGTCCGCCTCATTACCGAGAATGTGCATAAAATACAAACGTACATATGTATAATAAAATTATTTGGTATTTATTTTCTTGTTTGTTTGTATTTCCATTCGATTCTCGAGGGCTGAATAAGTATGGTAACAAGATGAAGCGCGGCAGTGAGTTCATGCAATCGGCGGAAAGGATGTTGCAGAGTGTATTAACACTAGCTTCCTTCTGCTTACAGTGCTATAAGCGGAATTCAGTGTAAAGTAACACAAAACTAAATTATTTATTTTCAAAGTTAATCTTCCTCAAATGAAAATCTTCAAAATTGTTAAAGTAGTCAAAGAAAATAACAACATGCATACATCTTAACAAATTTTCACATTGATAATATTAATAGGAAGTAGGATAGGACTCGTAGGATAATTATTTCAAATTTTCCTTTTAAATTTTATTTTAAATGTCGCCTCCACGACCGCGAAGGCTTTGCCGGGCGTCGCTAATGACGATATCGGATTAAGCTCACTGCATGTAATTGCTAGAAACCACTTTAAAGCTAAAGGATTCCAATTATATTCCATATTCATAGAAGCTTATTTGTGTATTTAAAATGTTATTATTATTTTGATATATACTTCAATAGGTTTTTTAATTTAACGCACATAGCAATATAGGCAGTGGGAACCTAGGAATCTAGTGTTAAGACAGTCCGTTCCCATTAAGACACTTCAATTCCCTACTTTCCGCCGAAGTCTTTAAGGCCCCGACTGATAAGATTAGTTGACAGTTGACAAAATTCCTACAAAAACTGTAAAAAGGGGATTTTCCATTTTACATCTTAAAGTTCACGCAAAAATTAGTGGCGACAACTAGCAACTATTATAACTTCAATGAAATATATTTTTCCATTATTTTTATTAGTGAAGATAATGAAATACGTATAAGTATGCAAATAAGCGTTTTCCAGAGAGCATCATGACTTATTCATGGCGGGTCTTTGTGGGGACTTTCTTCAAAGGTTTCTACTTACCGCCGAGTTATGGAGCAAACTTTAATATTCCTCAATGTTTAATGCAAAATTTATAATAATTTAGTTTACGTTAAATAACACTATGGATACTCTGTGAGAGTTGTAATTTATAACTGTGGCAGAATATCTATAGTTTTATTTTTTAAGCTTCACACTGTATCTCGCACATAGCAGAGTAAGCAACTTCCGCTTCCTACTGTCAGGCATTGCGTGTTGAGTGGTGAAACTTAACGCCGCGCTTTACCTTATTACCAGAGCGAGAAATGAAAATATGAAATATTTCATTTCTGCGATTGGGAATCGGAGTATCGAATCCATAACCAAGGAATCCTTACTGGTAACTAAGGATCTGAAGATCTTATACTCGGAGGAAGAACACTTAGATTACTTTGAAATAGTCAGTGGCCACAAAAATGTATAATAATATAGGCAAACTATTAATTCAATTAAAGAGTTTTGTTTAAAATGTGTAAAAATCGCGAACATCAAAGATCTTATTACGAAAACACTTTAATCATGTAGTCTTCTACATGAGAGTGTAATCTATAAACACAAAGTGAACAGACACTCTTTGATTTCTTTCAACAGAAATATCTTACAAATTTTTAAAGTAAAACTTCAAATAAAAGTTCACAACACCATTAGCATTTAAGTATGCAGGATTCTGACGCATCTTTGTAGGGGAGTATCGGAAAATTTTTCAACATTCACAATAATATTTGCACTTCTTTGAGCAGGTCGACTCGGTGTTGCAACACGGTATTGCATATAGGGACGGTATAAAAAAATATACATTATAATCTTTTATACGTTTAGAAAAAGGAATATATTTTCGATAATGTTAAAATAAAACATATAGAGGGATATAAGCAGAAAATCATGAAGATTATTTATTAAACATTCGACACGTGTTGCCTGCTAAATTACATCATGCAGCTCATGCTGTATCCCGCATACAGCAGGGTAAGCAGAGGGAACCTAGTGTTAACACACTCCGTTCCCCACTTTCCGCCGAGTTCTGGAAGCATTGTGTGTTGAGTGATAGTGTAAGTATTTAGTAGTAGATTTACTTACCATAATTATTACAAACAAGGTGTAACTTCGTAGTATCATGTCTACAGTCCTTCAATTCCCGTAGCAAGCCGCCCTCGCTCCGTTGAAATGCTCTATAGGACTGTGCCACACCGTGTATGTGCTGTATCTGGGGCGCGGGGACCACGTGGCCGCGACCTGCGCGTGCGCCCGCGCCGAATATTGCTGAGCTTCTGTTCACCCAGCTACGATTAAATACCATAGTTTTAAAAAAACAAAAATAATATATAAGTTTGTATATAATATGTAATTTTAATATACTTACGTGTAACCAAGCATAGAACAAAGTTTAGCTGCAGTGGAGTCGTCTAAGGTGGTGATGCAGGCTGGAAACCAGGACTGGTTGGCCGCGCGATACACCTGCAGTTCTCCTTTACCGACATCGCCGTTGGCTTCACTTAATCGTACTATGAGAAAATAATTTATTTTTAGAAAACGTTTTTTTACGTTATACGTTTACTTTAAGTTTTCTAAAAATATATTTGTGGAAGTTTGTAAAACACTTTAAAAATGTTAAAAATTGTGTATAATGTTTTAAATATCAATACAACTTTACATATTTCTAAAAAATATTTTGCTCTTAGAAGAACAGAACATTAAGGCTTTTCAACTGCATAAGCTTTAATGAACTTACAGCAATTCCTTTCGTCCTGTCCCCAAGGGCAATCAATTTTGCCATCACACAAATGCGCCTGAGATATACACCGTTGGTTCCCGCAGTGTACGTCCCCGCTTCGCTTGCAGACTCTGCAGTTGAGTTCGTCTGAGCGATCAGCGCAGTCCACGTGGCCGTCGCAGCGCCAGTCGTGAGGTATGCAACGGTTCATGTCGCATTGGAAACCGGTCGGGCACACTATTGTAGAAGGAAAGAACTTTTGTAGCTTGGTATATCTCTACAGAGTAGTGCTTGTAGAGAATCTAGTGTTAAGACATTCACGTGTTGAGTGGTGACACTAAGTTATTTATATACATAGTTCCTCAAAAGATCCGTCGTAACGCAGTGGTACACCTGTTGTTGACTGTTAACGCAATGATTATGGGTGTAATTGGTTGTGGGTTCGATAAATGTTCTTCTTCTTCTTCGTGTCAATGCTTGGAAAATTCTGATCATATTTTACCAGTATTTAGCCAAGTTGACTGAGGTATCTGTTTGCCAGAGAATGAATAGGAATGTTTGATAAATTTTGCAAGTATAAATGAGTGAGAATGTGATAGATTTCACCTTAGGGTAGATAGTCTATGTTTCATCAAAATCGGGTCAATAGTTCTTGAGATACGGGTATTACACGTCGATTTAATTTATTAAAATTATTTATATTATTTACTTGGTTTAGCCGCTCTAAATCTTGCTTCCTTCACTTCGCGGTTGCCGAGGCACACGTCAGTGTCGGTGGACTCGGGGAATATCTCACACTGTAGGTAGTCCGGCATTGAAAGTCCAAAGACCTCCAAGAAGAAACCGCAACGACGCATGGTTTCTATTAGAAAATAATACTTGAAATACACTTAAAATACACAGGAAATTCATGACATTATATAAAAACATTTATTTATGTCGATATCTATTCATTCGACCCCTTGTCACAAAACAAAAGCTTACTTTAACAACGAGTTCGACAATATTTTCAAGTCAACGATAAGTATTGCAATCTTGAGATCCATTAAGCTTTTCTAAAGCTGCTTTTGTTTACGTTTTTTTTAAATTATTTGGGATTCTATGAGTCATGAGTCTTTCCGATATTATTATTAAAAAATAAATCAGCTTCACGCTGTATCCCGCACACAGCAGGGTAGGCAAAGGGAACCTAAGTTCCCACTTTCCACCATACTCTAGAGGCATTGCGTTTTGTGTGGCGCCCCAATTTTATGTTTTTTTTTTCATTTGTAATCGGAAAACATTGTTTGTATTTCTTTAACATGGCTTTTTTCACTTTACACTTATAATCGAACATTTCATATTCCTGAGTGGAAGTCGCGTCATGTATTAAAAAAAGGTTTTAATTAAAATATAATATAGACTTAAGACCTTTCAAATTCAGTACCAAGTTACATACTAACCTTGACACAGACTTCTGCACGGCCTCACCATGTGACCGAGTGGGCCGCATTTGGGCACAAATAATGAACATAGGAACAGTGCAGTGAGCTCGTAGCACCGTACGTCCACTACCGCGTCGTAGATCTCTAAATCCTGGTAATGAAACACACTAATTAAATATAAAAGAAACTAAAAGTAAGAAGTTAAAACCTTCATATCGTTTCTTAGCTCTAGTAACAAGTCAAAGCGCGGCGTTAAGTTCCGCAATTTAATAAAAAATGTTTCGAAAATTGGCCTACAAGTAGGGAACGCAATTTCTTAATACTAGGGGTCCCTTTGCCTACTTTGCTATATGCGGGGTACATAACAATATGCATATATCTTACAGCCATATTGTTATATCAAACTAGTGGAAATTAATATGACGTAATGAAGCAAACGGAATGGATTGTGCTACGAGATAGTTTCCGCTCTATGATTGCTGTCTTCATCTATTGTTAATAACCTTGTGTTATCAAGTTACATGAGCACTAGTTAGGTATCCTGACGTTGCTTCATTAATAATATAATTCCACTATATATTTTATATAGGAATTTTTTTTTTCAGCTTCACGCTGTATCCCGTATATAGCCTGCTGGAGGCGGGGGGAAAAGGGATTTATTTACCTAAGTACCAATTAGTCTTTGAGACATTTCGTGTTGAGTGGTGGAATTCAACGCCGCGTTTGATGGACCGTAGTGAAAATAAATATAAATAGTTCCCGAGGGAACCCATAACCATCACGTATATTATAATCGGATACTGTTCCACTGTGCCATACTTTATTTTATGTATTTGTTGTTTAACACATAACATCCTATAATTCAGTTACAGAGACTATGATTATTTTTAGCTTCACGCTGCATCCCGTTTATAGCAAAGTTGTTACTGCCGTCCCCTACCGTCACTTATTGTACCACCCCCCTTGACTGTATCAGCCACTAAGATCTTTATCTACAGACATTACAATGATAGGTGAATATTGAGATAAATTCTATATCACAATCGTCAAACCAAGACTAAAGAAACCCATTCCATACTTTGCTTTTGACTTGAACCAAATTAATTATCTATGACGCGTCTACAAATAAACCTTTGTTCAAGCAAGACGTTACGTGACGTTCATTGTGTGCCAACAAAGAGTGAAAGCTCTGATAGCTTAATTATCGTAATATTGATCGTTACACCTCATTAGCAATCACTTATCACGTTTTTATGATTCTTTTTTATGGCAAGTTCAAACTTAATTATACAAGCCGTTGACTGAGTTATCTGATGCCTGGGTCAAATTATCACATGGACTTTTGGTGAAGACAGTATTTGTGCCCTTTCAGAGCGTATCCCCATTTTATATGATATTCCTTGCATCAGCTAACTTAACAACGTAATCGATTGAGCAGTTTTCAAGTTGGCCTAAATAGTATTTACTCGCAGGCCACATCGGAGAATGGAGATGGGTTTTCCCATCACAGCTATGCCATGGCATGACTGTGATTACCATTTAAGGCAGTGGCGTAGCTAGGGTATTTGCTGCCCGGTGCGGCTCGGGGGACATGATGCCCCTTTCCTGTTGATGACTTCTAAAAAAAACGAAGCGATCGTCAATGTTGACTTCTAAAAAAAAAAACGAAATCATCGACGTTGAGTTCTAAAAAAACAAAGTGATCGTCGACTTTGATGCCCCTTTTATTTTGATGCCTGGTGCGGCTTAAAGGACTTGATGCCCTTTAAAATGGTATAAAGTCTAAAAAACAAAGAAAAAAACACACTAATCGTCGACTTTGATGCCCTTTTCCTGTTGATGCCCGGTGCGACCGCACCGCTCGCACCCCCCTAGCTACGCCACTGATTTAAGGCTGTGTAATAGTGAAAAGTGACTACATAAATATCTATTTTATCTTAACATGAATCTTAATTTAATTATTTAAACAAAGAGGACCCTGTAATGAATCACACCGCTTTCCTATTGTTAATACATTTAATATACGTCGATCACTACATATCGGTACTATACTCCCTAACCTTAAATGCCAAATTTCAACCTTTTAAATCCAGTAGTTTTGACAGGGAGTTGCTTGTCAGTCATTCAGCTAAGGAAGTTTTATAAAAATAATATAAAAGATTAAAGGCTGTATTCTTTTATAAAATAAAAAATATTACGTAGAATAACAACTTATATTCTTACAATTCCATCTCAAGGTTATTCTTGACAACGTTTTATCGAGCACGCGGCCTTCGGCGACTACTTATTTATTTATTTTTAGGGAAACATCTTAACATTATTTTTATATATATTTTTTTTTTAATTCGCTTAATATGTTTTCAAGGAAAGTGGTGAATGCAGAGTAAAAAAAAACTACAAACACTTCGAAAACGTAGAATTTAAGCTTTTAAATTTTGTAAATTATACATTTATTAAAATATTAATTAAAAGATAATTGAAATTGATAGAATTTGCACCATCTCTGGCAAATCAATTAGGCTTTAGCGAACAAAAATAATCCAGCGACGCGATGTGTGGTCACGAACGGTTTCTAATGACGGTATTAAATATAATTGTTTTAGGTACGTACATATATACTATACTTGATTATTTAATTAAGACTTTTTCTTTTTCAGCCAACGCTATATCCCTCATACATAAGTCTTATTAGACTCCTTACATTATAAACTTAATATTTAATTATTATATTTTATGTGATAATTTTAACTTATAATTGATTAAAAAAAAAAATTCACGCTACATCCCGTATATAGCAGGCTAGACGGAGGGGAAACCAAGTAAACTAAGCCATTCCATCCCATCATTGCGTGTTGTGGCAGTACTAAGTGCCGAGGTTTTGCCTTGGTGCCAGAGTGAAGGAATGAAACTATTAATAAATAAAAAAAATATCATTTCCCCGAGCAGGGATCGATCCCACAACCCACTTTTGTGCCTTTGTGCCTCATCTAGAAGGAATAAAATTAATTGTAAACATACATTTTATTACAATAGGGATTGATTGTCTTAACAATAGGTTTCCAGGTTTAGTCTTGCTAATCTACTATATGCGGGATACTACGTGAAGCGATGGAATTTTGCCCGGTGAGTCCCGCTGCCCAAAATGAATTGTCTTCAAAAATGGGCGGTGTGAGGAACGAAGTTCCTTACCATTAGGTTCCGTTTGCCTACCATGGTATGCAAGATATTCAGAGCGAACTAATAAAAAAAAACTACCTGTTGAGCATCTCTCTGTCCGAAATGTCCAATATAATTTGGAAATACAGTGAAGTTGTATGAGATCCGATGCTGTTGACAGAAAGTCACTATGACTGGTAGACACACCCCGGGCGCCGGGTTTCTAGCGCCAGGCGCCTCAGTGGGAGCTGGCCAAGTGACGACCGATGATCTGTTCACCACTTGTGAGACGTACTGTGAACAAAATAGGACGTTTTAAATAACCTTACATAGCACCCTTTTTTACCTTCCAAACACAAGCAAATTCAAGTTAACCTAATAACATTTTTTCTTGCTTGCATTTTTGCTTGCGTTGTCATTTTAATATTACCAATAATTTAAATATAATTCTCCTGTATAAGATTCGAACCAGCAACTACCGCGGTCAATCAGAACCCCCAAATGCGTCACAATAGAGTCTAAACCAAACAATAAAGATGAGTTGAATGGCGACCAATATTCTTGGCATTGTCCTAGCCGCTATTGATAGTTCCAAGTTTAATGCAAAGCCGAATTGCACGAATTATTGAACTTGGATTGTAATGGTGAAGAGAATTCATATAAATGATCCAATGGTCTGTCTATATATGTATATGTATAGGTTGCCTTAACCGACTTTTCAAATGAAGATATGTTGTTACAAGATTTATTGTTAGAACATATGTTGCTAGAAGACTTGCTGTGTTAGTACATGTGAAATTTTTCAAGATCGGCTTGATCCATTGAGGGGAAATTTAGATTACGTCTTCAGTTCTGATGATAATGAAATTAATATAATTCAAAAAACAAATATATATAACTTTCCAAGAAGCACGGGTTCAAATCCCAAATTTCAAATTCCGTAAGAATAATTGAAAAATTCACTCTCTATCAAGGAAACTTCTCTATAAGTCGCGCAGTTTGGGTTTTGCATTGTCTGTCAGTCGTTCAGTAACGGAATAGCCATTTGTATAATAATATTTAGATTTTCTCCGTCTCTCTGTCAAAAGTCCGAATGAATAGTTTTTTTTAACACACAGAAAAAATATATTTTATATGAATTAACAATTCTTATTTGATGGAATAAATCCACATTCGCTTCATCGTAACGGATAGCTTAAACAAAGTAGGTTAAACTTAAAATTAAAGCTCGTCAGTATGCACACTGCTCGAAAGCCTTTGAAATATTTGAACAAAGGCTCTATGTTAAAAACCTAATTTAACTAAAATTCTTTATTTGTTTTTGCTATGGCGAGTAATGAAATTTTTGAAGTTTGCATTCTCATAATGGCTTGGAGTACAACTTCACTCTGTATCCCGCAAATAGTAGGTTAGACGGAGGGAATTAAAACAATCCGTTCCCCATTTCTCACCCAATGACGGAATTCCACGCTGTGATTTTTATTGTTACGGGATAGGAAATGAAATAATTTATACCACTTAGTGAAATCAAATCCACAATAAAAAAAAAATAAAATTTATTATTAACGTAACGTCCGATTGTAAACATGACGGTTACGGGTTCAATTTCCACTCGGGGAATGAAATATTTAACATTTCCATTTTCTCCCTTTGGTAACGAGGCAAACCGTTGCGTTGAGTTCCGCCACTCAACACGCATTACCTCAAGGATTCAGCGGGAAGTAGGGAACGTTGTATCTTAAAACTTGCTTCCCTGTTTCCCTCTACTACTCTTCTACATGCGGCATGCAGCGTGAAATTAAGAAAACATCATAAATAGACTAATATCATCTATATATATAAAAGGACTTGTCCTCACTGACTGAGGTAAGACGCACGCACAGCCGTAATCGCTGTGCGTAGAAACGTGAAATTTGGACAGATGTTTACTTTCGTAATCTGGACATCCACTAAGAAGGGATTTTGAAAAATTTTAACCCTAAAGGGGTGAAATAGGGGTTGATAGTTAGTATGGAAAAAAAATTAAATCGGCACCGATTTTTATAAAAATTGAAACTTAGACTCTTAAAAATATTTCATTGGACACGTGTTTCATGGTTTATTAGAATTCACCCCTAAGGGTGCAAATAAGCAGGCGAAGCTGCGCGCGTCCGCTAGTATTAGATAAAACTACAAAAGTTTATATATATATGCGTTAAAATAACGTGTAGTAAATTAACTTTTAACTAACATTCCTTGCGCGAGATTACCTTCAAAAATGTGTAAAATTTCGTTATGAAAATCGCCTTTATCCACCAAACTATATTAGCATATTTTATGTCATATTGACACCATAGCGGCACAGAGTTCCCTACTTTGCTATTATATAAGGTTAAATTCCCGTATACGCTTTTATTATATTATTTAAACATTTGTTTTACTTCAAAATTATAAAATCTTTGTAAAATTATTTTTCACTTTTTAGTTCGTTTTTAGAAGTCGGTTTTACTTTTTGTTAAAATTTAATTTATTACATAATATGAAGTAAATGTTTAAATAAAATTGTTTTAGAGTAACATTTAAATTTATTTTCATATTTTTTTTCAGAAATACTCTACTAATTCCCAATATAATATTTTTTAAATTAAAAACAAAACAAACGTAAAAACAACCGATTAAACATAAAAAACATTTCTTAACCGCAAACGAAAAATCACAACCGAAACCCTCTATCATAACAACCACAACAAAAAAGACAAAAAACACAAAAAAGATATCAACTCAACCATTCTAATTTCCACCGTAACATTCGTGAGAGCTCAGCTCGGCTTCATAATAAATAAGACCATTAGTAGCATTCCTTTGTAAAACTTGTCCAACAAAACAACAACAGGTGAAAACATTTAAATTACTGTAAGCAAATTGAATAAGCGAGCTTCAAGCGAGCTTCGAGCGAACTTTTTAAGTTCACAAATGGAAACTCGGTTCAGTCAAAATGAGTCGTGTTTTGTTTCACAAATTTTGTTTACCGCACTTTCATTAAGTTTTTTTTATATTAGATTGGATTGGAATTCTTAAGTCATAATGTTTTTTGTTAGAACAATTCTATGACAGGCGTGACAAGTTTGAATTAAAATCTTTTTCAACCTCAGGCAGAGGGAGCCTAGTGTTAAGACACTCCGTTCCCCACTTTCCGCCGAATTTTTCGAGGCATTGCGTGTTGAGAGAATAATTCATTTCGCCGAGTGGGGATAGAGCCTACAATCGTCGCGTTACAGTCACACCCTGGCGCTGGGCCACGACGGCCTCAATATATATATGACGGCGCGCTGCTATGTATTAGTTTTAATTATAATTTCGCAATTATTACTTTTCGATTTTAATTGATTTATGTAATGAATTATATTAGAAGAATATTTAAAATGGAGCGGGTAACCCCGAATAGGGTAGTAGGTGTAGCCACGAAGAATAGCGGATGTCATTCGTTGACAGCTATGGCGTGAGATGTTCACCAATTAACCTATTGGCTCCTAATCTATTGTATTTTGGTTAATCTTGTGAGATTTATTGTAAAACTGTTATGTAAACGAGTAATAAGACATTGAAGAATATAAGTGTGACTTTTATTTAAACATCTCTGTTGCTTCAACGCCCACAAATGAATAGTAACAGCCAAGACCGCTTTGAGGCCCCTTCTGATGCTTCTACATATATATTACAATAATATATTGCTATATACAATAAATAAATCATCTATATATATAAAAGGACTTGTCGTCATTGACTGAGGTAAGACGCGGGCACAGCCGTAACTTTAAACCCCAAAAGGGTGCAAATAAAGGGTTGAAAGTTTGTATGGAAAAATCTTTAAATCGTCACCGATTTTTATATAATTTTAAATTTAGTCTGAAAAATATTTCATTGAACACGTGTTCCATGGTTTATTATAATTCAACCCAAAGGGCACAAATAAGCAGGCGTAGCTGCGGCGTCCGCTAGTATATAATATAACAAAAGGCATGTTTTTGTAAGTCACCACCACAAAACAAAGTAAATGTTAATACGAGTAGCTACGGCAACACTTTCAAAGGCGACTTTCCAAAATAATTGTTTTAACGGCATTACGCGGCTCAAATTAAAAAGCCATTGTTCTTCATAGCTGTGAGAAATACGTGAAACAAGAATGAAAAAAGAAGCAAAACTTTTGAGCATTGGCTTCTTTTTATTTTTTTTACCTTTGGAGATTGTTATTTCTGTTAGGGTTTCGGCACTTTTCACAGGGATTTACTTCAATTTGTAAAGAACAATTAAATATTAATTACTTTACTGTATAAAAAATATGATATTTACACGCCACTGAGGCCGTCGTTGCTAAGTCCAAGGAATCATAGATGTGAATATTTAATATTAATTTCAGCTTCCTTCACAAGATCTCGAGATAAATGGTCTTGACAGCACTACAATCGGATAACAAAGAGTGTTCCGTTTTTTTTTCTTGTATATATTATTATATTAATAATTCAAATATAATCATTCCTCCGAGTGGAGATTGAACCCAGAACTATCGCATTTACAGTCAGATGCTGTCACACTGAGTATCTACGGCCTTACATTACCAATATTGTAATATTATTTTATTATTTTATTATATTTCTCCATCTTTAAGATTCTAGAGGATCGTTAGAACAAAGTTTCTAAAACAAATAAAATTTAGTTAAGCTCTTTGAAAATGTGAAGTTTTTGTTATAGTATTCTCGAGAACGATAGTAAATTACGAACAAATAATAAAAAATCTAATTTGTCTATTTTAATACAAATATATAGGAAAAATATAACAATTATATTTATCTCTATGTATATCTATTATATATGTATTACTATATTATATACAACTATAAACGCGACGTTTGCGAGTTTGATTCCCACTTGTCGGAATTAATTATTTATTTTCATATCCTGGCTTTGCTATCAAGACTTTGGTACATTCCTCAATAAGTAATAAAAAATAACACCTACACTAAAATATTTAAAATATTATAAAACTATTAACCACATTAAATTTATCTCACCTGTACAGCAGGATTAGCCCTGAAGTATGCAAACAGGGCTCCGGTGATAGCGAGGAGCGCGACTGCGTTTAACGCGAGCTGCATTAGTCGGAATTTGTGGGCTGTGCTCTCTGTGCTCGTGCCCCGCATGTCCCGTAACATCTGGTCAAATGTAATGAAAATTAGGAAAAAATAATAAATGTATATATAAAATAGCTGCATGCTTGGTATTGAAACGCTTCACGCTGAATCCCGCACACAGCAGGATAGGTAGAGGGAACCCCGTCTTAAGATACTCCGTTCTCCACTTTCCGCCGAAAACAAAAGTTTATTTTGTTGCTTTAAATAAATATTTCGCTTTCTCAAGTGGGAATCGAACCCATTAACATTGTGCGCCTGCACCACGACTGGCCTCAAACGCATGTCATTGTTGACAATATATAAACGAAACGAACATTAACTAGCAATATTTATGCTTTTGAAGTCTAATTAAATAATCTCAAGATACGGTTCATTCATTCATTCATTTTGAATAGGAAACTCATAGCTCTTTGCTATGAAATAAGTACAATTTTAAACTCAATCGAAACTTAAACGTTGTTGCATTCAAGTGCCCCTTGATTAATATCTATTAAAGGAGCATGTTACTTTGATTCATTCGAAGTGGTGTTTCTTACGACTGAATTCAATGATTTAGTTAAAATTAATATTATACACTTTCTAAGATCTGAGATCCGATTCTTCCTTAGAACTTTGTCTTTACTTACAGATTTTATATATTAATTACAGATTATAATTAAATTATGTAATTTTTTCCCTCTATTCATTCTAAATATATAATTAGTTAAGATATATATCTTTTGCATCATTTACGCAATGTTTGGAAAATAGGGCGGTGCATATGAAAACAGTATTTTAACAATAGGTTCCCTCTGCGTACCCTGTTAAAAGTAAGATTCAGGGTAACGCTAAAAAATAATCCCCGAATGAGAATCGAATACACAACCATCACATAACAACAAGCATTTTGCAAAAATATATTTTCAAACCAAAACCATCTACATTAAACAGTTCTGCTCTATGAATATATTTGAGCAATTTAAACAGTAAACTTGCTATAGATTCAAGTAGCGTCGATAGTTAAAGAGTTTTGTGTCAATCCTCGAACAAGGCGGCGAGTTTGCTAACTCGAGCATCTGTCCCGATCGGGCTTAGCGCAGCGTGGTTTAGATTTCACTTCTGCTGCACTTTTAAAATATTTTCAAAATGTTTGTTTGATTCATTTGTAAGATTTTTTTACAAGCCGTCGTGGCCCTGTGGCACAAGGGTGTGATGCGACGATTGTGGGTTCAGTCCCCACCCGAGGGAATGATGTATAATTTCTATTGATTTTTGCATTTCTTAATTCTGCCCACGAATCTTGAATTCTGAGAGCTTTTGCGCCATGAGCTCTAAAAATCGTACCGCACTAGCACCACATCTGATTGTAAATCGACTGTCGGGGGTTCGATTTAAGGGGAACGAATCCACCACATAATTAATTATTTTCTGCTGAACTAAAAAATATGTGTAGATATATTTTTTGCTATAAAAAGTGTATGTTAAGTGGTCAAAAAAGGAAGTAAATGAATATTTGAAAAGATAGTAGTTTATTTTGAGAGTGTCGTGGATCTACGAGTATACGTCTTATAATAAGAAGAGAATTTAACAATAATGGCCAAACAAAATGTAAATGTAAATATATATTTTTTTCTATGACACACTTATATTTTCGCTTAATACAACATAACATTTGCACGCGTTCCTGAGAAAGAGGGCCTTGATAGGGGTAAATACAGCCAGACGAACATACAGACAAAAAAGTGATTCTATAATGTTTCCGTTATTTCCTTGTAAACCAACCTTGAAACCTTTAAAATAAAACCTTGAAAATAATACAATTTTACAATAGTATTTTAAAATGGTAGACGAATATTCGAGCATGTCTCCACATAATGAATACAAGCCGTCTTACATTACACATCTAAAATGAAATTCATATTTCAATCTCTGCGGATTTATATCAAGAATTTGAACAATAATAATGGTAGGAATAAAATGTTTTAGGACATCGTGGCGCAGTTGGACGCGTTGGTTATGGGTTTGTTCCCCACTTGGGGTACTCTGTAAACATTATAAATTTGAAAGTAACTCTGCCTCTCTGTTTGTCTGTTTGTGACGCAATCACGGCAAAACCTCTGATCCGATTGTGATAAAATTTCATATAGACCTTGGGTCTTGGGGTGAACATAGGTTACTTCTTTTTTAATTTTTTTTTTGTTTCTCCAGGAATATCGCAAAACAGTGGGTCAATAAATTTTTGAGTACTAGTCTTCTCCCTCAACTTCGTCCGCATGGACTGTTAGCTGTCGAATGGAACATCCTATTTTTCCCCTCTTTGAGGGAAAAAAAGGAATTTTGGGACACACCTAACCTGTCTAAATGTTGAATTTCAACTGGGTAAGTCCACTTGCTTCCCCTGTACTTAGTCTGTCGCTCATTAACATAAGAATTTTATATAATTATATACAGATTTACAAATATACTATTTAGATATAGCCCGTTCACTTCGACAACAAAAGATTCTTGATCGGTATCTGCCTGATACGGCGGAAAATGAAACTTTTACGACAGTTTAATGGCCGCTGAAATATTTTAAAGACACTGAAATTCGAGATCCCCATGTCCTCAACTAAATGAAATACTTTAACTTTAGTTATATTCTACTAAAATGAGACAATGGGTGTTGTGCTAAGAAATTTCGATATCATAACATTGTTATAAGTTAAATAATTAACAATTTTGTTCTTGTCTTGTTGGAAAGATCATGTTTCATTATTATTTACTTGGCTTACAAAGTCGTTGATTTGTCGGTTGATTGTTAATATTAAACAAAAGTTTTGTACTGATTCATAGTGAATTTTGATATATAAATAAAGTTTTCCGAATATATTTTATACTTTTATAGGATTTAATAAATTGGGGAAAACAGAGGTAGATCATAAAATAAAAAAATCGATTTAATATCGCGGAACTCGCGCTTTCCCTCGTTATCAGACTGAGGAAATTAAATTTAAATATTTCATTCCTCAGAATGGGAATCGAACTTACAACAACAGTAGACGACGCACCCGAGTAGTATTTTAATAAAAAATGTTTGGCACTCGTTATATTATCCACGTCGTATAGTAAAGAACGTTTAAGCTATATTAATGCATATTTTATCGATAAATTAGAATTGTTTATTCATTGAATCGTAAAGTCAACTTTTGGTTAATTACTATACATTATTATGTAATTAATATTTATGAAAATTAAATTAAATAGAGGTCTTCGTTGCGCAGTGGTACAGTATCTGACTGTAATAGCGATGGTTGTGATTTCAATTACTATTCAGGAGAAAGATAATGTGTGGAGTTCCTTTGCTAAAAATTCCATATTTTATCTTAGCATTAGGTTCTCTCTAGCTACCTTACTTTATTGGGATAGATCATGAATCTAAAAATCAAAAGGAACTTGAAATTGTAACTTCATTATAAGAATTGATTAAAAAACAAATAAAAACAAGAAAGGTTCCTTTAAAAGCTTAAATCGAAACAACTTAATAGAGAATATCAGATGAACCCACATTTTCAATTTGGTTCTGTTTGAAATCGCGGCTCGCGATCAAATTAAGTGTGATTCTCAGGAAGAGCTTCCAAGTGTGAAATAAAATGTTTGCTCAAATGAGTTATAAGCGGAAGCGATTTATATAAAAAAGTAGTAAATCATAGATAAAAAGATTATAAAAAATTTTCATATTTATTTATTTCTATAAATCAAATTAAACGAATTTTTCTGGTCTTTATGTGATCTTCCATATTTTTAGTAAATGAAAAATTTACTAAAATGTTGTATTTGTCGTCTCTGTCCGTTATCGGAATATATGTACATAAACGAGTTTTGGGCATACCTCTTTAGCAAATTATGCCTATTAAGATATAAATATCTTCGAATTAATAAAGTAATCTAATAGTCAAAAAATACGGCCAATTGCGAGTGGATATCCACCGAAGGTTCCGTGACAGACAGACAAACTGATATACAACAAATTGATCGTATAAGAGCCCCGATTTTTTTCTATAAATTACACAATACTAAAAACTAAAATTTGGCAAATGAATCAGACTAGTGTAAAAATATTTCCACATGTTCGCTGTCCGCTCCCCCACTTGTACCACACCGGAGTCTCTGTACTGTTAAATATCGCACTATATTTTAATTGCTACCCCACGCTGCGTACGAGTGCGGATTTTAATATTTACGCTTCGTTCAAGCACTTTGGAGTAGAATTGTGGAATGAATATTTCGTTCATTTTGTAAAGATTTTTGAATATTAGTTTTGTAAAGCTTCAGCTTTACGCTGTTTCCCGCATAACAGGATAGGCAGAGGAAACCAACTTTCCATCCATTTTTTTTTAGACCTTACTCGTTGGATGGCGGAACTTAGCGCCGCATTTTGTCTTCTAACTTCATTCTCCCTAATACAGCACCATGACGGCCTAGTTTTATACTATCCAAATATTTAAAATCGTTTTATCTATGGAAGGTCGCCAAAATATGTCACTATGTGCGAAGAACGTTTTTAAAGTTGGCTGATTTTGTTATAAAAAATAAAAAAAAGTTATTAACTTAATAGTAATTTAAATATCTATCTTATCTATGACAAACCAATAAAAATGTTTTGTTATATTATTATTTTTTTAAATTTCGAGATTAGATTCATAGTAAATATTATAATTTTCAATTATTTTCATATTATAATTGAACATTATTTTGATATATTATATTCCACACTTTAGTAGACACATCGCGGCGTTGAGTGTCGCCTCTCATCATACGATATCTCAAAAATTTAAAAGTCAATAATAGACTTACAAAATTTAATATAAAACCCAGTAGCTTGTGCTAGCGTGGGTATAAATATTTCGCTGTCAGCTCGCTACATAATGCAGTCATGCGGCTCTAAATGTTTCTACAATTTCACGTGGACCGGTGGAATGTATCACCGGTGTATCGTTCTATACAATTTTAAACATGCATTGAATATTTTACACCTTTCTAATATTTTACATACCTAGATCTAGATAGATAGATAGATAGATAGATCTAGATTCCCAACGCTTACCTCGTGTGATCAAATGGATATAATAAGTAGTTTATGGAGTTGAGGCCAGTCGTGGCGCAGAGGCACAACTGTCCAACTGTGAACGTGACAAGTTGTGGGTTCGATTCCCACTTGAGGAAACGAAATATTTATTTAAATGTATATTTCCATTTTTTCGCTCTGGTGTCGACTTCCACCACTCAACATGCTGTGCCTCCAGAATTTAAATATATATAAATTTAATTAAATATATAAAATTTCCTTCTTTAATAATCTATATAAGTTCCTGTAAAACCTTAGAATCCGCACAGAAAGTAGGACAGTATCAGTCTATCGATTTTTAAACAACGCGGCGATTAAAAAAATGTACTTTTTAAGAGGTAAAAAGTAAATTACTCACCCTGTGATGTAGTGACATGTTACTTCCATTCTGGAATCTCACAATCGTTTGTAGCGAGGCTGGCGTTGACATACTCTTAGTTATTGAGGAGTTACCAGTCTCTTTTTCTTGTTGTTCCTTTAATAGTAACCCTCTAGCAATTTTCGCGTTAAGAGTTTTGTTCACATGCTGATGAGGTAACAATGGGGTCTCCATGGTCTTTGTTGTGTACGACGGTGAGGACGTCTGACTGAAAGAATCTGATGAAACATTCGAATCTTGTCTCACGCTGATATTCGAACCTGAACTTGGAGATCTCTTTATTTGATTATTCTGTACTGGTGCAGGAGTGTATGGAGTATCTGGCATCTTTTGGGGCGGACGTCTTGGGACGGGCGGTTGTGGATTTCTATTGCAATCTAGTCTTGGTGGCGTTGTGTTTTGGGGTAGTGGGTTAGGTCTTTTGTTCCCATTCGGATCTACTGTCGGATTGGGAGTATTTGTAGTTGTTAAAGGCCTAGGAGGAGTAGGCGGTGGCACTCTTCTGGGAGGTTGTGGAGAAGACCGTCGCGGGGGTGCTGGAGGTGGGACCGGTAGAGGTGTCGCGACTGGCGCCGTCCGTTGAGGTACTGGCGGTGGCTGTGGTGGTTGTTGTATTTGAGGAGGTGGTAGCTATATTAAAAAGAGAAATATATTATAGCTACTATATTAATAAATAAGAAAAGAACCCAGTTAAGGTTAGCTGTAATAATTTTCTTTAGAATTAAAATAAAATACTGATAAAACTTGTTTTTAATATACATATGGGTCTTATTGATCAAATCCTCGAGTCTGACTCGAGTAAACATTGTTGAGCTAACAATTGGGCTTATTCTTTAATAATTATGGCGGTGAAAGCTCTCATCGATCCATCAAACTTTCGCAGTAACCGAAGGTATTTTATGCTTATAACGAGGTACAAGAGTACACAAAGAAACTTGAGGGTACTTGCCGGCACAATATCTACTGAAAATAAATATGGACATTGTTAAACAAAATAACAGATCTCTTATGAAAGAAAAACTTACGAATTTCAAATTTTGATTATAATATATCTAAAAGCCTATATAAATATTGGGCTTTAAATAACATAATTGTTTTAAACGATATTGAATAAGTTGGATAGATATACCTATTTGGGCACATATAATATTATATGTTTCTAAGTATTGAATAAATTAGTAGCAAATTCTTGTTTTTCCTCGTTTTATTGGCGTACTTGTTGCTAATAAAGTTAAAGATATGATATTATATTGTCATTAAAGACAGTTGTAGAGCAATTCTAACCGTAGAAAATTCTAACCGTAATAATGTATTTTAATAACAAATTGAGTTCACTTTTTACTTGTACTAAAGATAGAAGATTACAATAAAAGTTGAAGATAAGCTGAGTAAGAGGTAGTTACCTTATTAACTGGCCTGGGCGGAGCAAATCTCGATGGAGGGCAATAAGGTAGTGCATCTGATGGGCAATACACAAAGCCGCTGGGCTTGGGCTGGGCGGGCGCACACGCGGCGGTGGAGTGACGGCGGGGCGTGTCCGCGCTAGGACGTAGTAGTTCCATTAACTTCTCTCCAGGCGTCACTGCTAAACTTCCTGCTCGTCCATAACTGTAGGTAAAAGAAGTTGACAAATTATGCTTGTTTTATACACATCGTGCTTATTACTTGGGTAGGAAGAGAGAATTTAGTGTTAATAGTGCGTTTTGTCTTTTTTGACAACCTTCGCCTTTACAGTCTTTGCTAAGGCCTTTGCTACCACATCCTAGTACAATCAACCACGTTCATCTTGAAAAAAGGGCCTATAACTGCATACCTCGTGGTTATGAATGTCCTTGACATTAAAAAGTTCCGATCTTACGCGGGTAAGCGTATGCTGCGTTAATATGGGGGTCATGTAAACTTTCATTACAAGCGAAAGCGGATGGTGCATTCGGTACTTATCAGCAATTTACCTATTTGGCGATTTATAGAGTCTAATTTAGTCTGTATCCATCTTACAATGCCAAAAGTATAGGCTAGAATCGACATAGCCCAACCGTTAAAAGAACGCACCTTGTTGCCACCAAACAAAAAGCTATATAGACCGATTATTATTTAAATACACTGTATCGATAGTTAAAGCCGGGTAACTTTTTCTAAGGCTTCTTATCCCAAGTTAATTAGTGAGCGCATTATGAAGCCTTAATCTCTTTAATTAGTTAGTTTTTGGCTAACAATAATAATTTTAACCTTACGTATCATGTTTTCAATAAATATTATTGTGAATGTATGTATGTATATTTTTAGCTTCATGCTGTTATCCCATGTATTCTTATTTCTTTATTTCTTTTAAGTCTTGTCCAAAGTTTGAGAAGCAAAGTAAAAAGGATAAGTCAGAAGATAAAAGAAGAGTTTGTTTTAATAAATATAAGATTTCATATGTCCTCTTTTAAACTGTTAACCCTCCAATTTTTCATTTAAAGCCGACACCAAGTTAAGCTCTTCAGTATTCAAGACAGGCTTTTACCAAATTGTTTTTTTTATATATATATTCGTGACTTCAAAGCTATTAAGGTTCTATTAACTTGGAATTAAAAGTTATGATTGAGAGAGGAAAAACAGGAAATATCTAAAAAGCAGCTTTTTAAAGGAAAATATTTTGATAATCATTGAAATTGGTCAGAAAAGAACGGAGTGACTTCAATCCGCTCAATATGCAAAACATCAATATAAAAGATAAGATATCAATATCTAGTATCTTTTTATTGTGAATAATAAAGTATAAGAAGTATGTACCTAGTTTTATTATATTTAAAACATTTATGACGAAAAGTGAAAGTCGAGTGAAATTAAAGTCCTAATAATTAAAAATAAATGAAATTAATAAATGTCTTAATAATTTCAAATTATAATAGAAATCCGTGCCTTTTTCATGTAGGAAAATAAGCTCAGTTCAAAATTTACACGTTTTGCTCAATAAAGTATATGGTGTGCTAGTGAGAAATGAGCAGAAAGACACGTGCGTCGAAATTATTTGAAACTTTCTTCGACTCGTACATAATATTAGCGAAATCGGGATTTTATTTTTTAGCCTCACGCACGTAGCAGGGTAGAGCGAGGGAACCTAAGAAGCTAGTGTTAAGACGCTCCATTCCCATTAAGACACGTCCATTCCCCTCTTTCCGCCTATTCTTAAGTAGTGAAACGTCACGCTTTAAGTGCTGTAAGTATTAAATATTTCATTTCTTCAAGTGGAAATCGAACCCACTATATGTCAAGGTAACAGTTACACGTTTGTGCGCCTGTGCCACGACTGGTCTCAGATTTTATTAAAATTGGCCTTGCATATTACGCATTGTAGGTTAGCTAGCAGTGGCAACCGAATGTTAAAACAATACGTTCCCCACTTTTCGCCCAATTTTAGAGACATTGCATGTTGAGTGGCTGAACTCAACGCCGCGCTTTACCCCGATATCAGAGCGAGTAAATGAAAATATTAAATATTTCATTTCCTCGAGAGTATGTGTGTATGTTTTTGTGTGTGTGAGTGGGAATGAGTCACCACTGGCCTTATAGATCATCAGAGTAGAACAACAAATAACAACAATCTGAGATTTTATCTCTGTCTAACCTACAATACGCAACAATCCTAGATATTGTACCGTAGGGAAGCGTGTAGTTAAAAGAAAATAATTTAATTTTCTGTTAAGCCAATTAATTAGTAACAAATTAGACGTTTTAAAAATATGTATAAATATTTTATTATAATACCGAAAATAAGACCAAAATCACTTGACAAAACAACAAATATTATTACATATTATTTTACCCAATAATGGTTAAGCTATTATAAAATAACTGTATAGAATAACGAACATCGCTTAAGAGGACGTAAAACCCCTCACGAAAGACAAGAGGTTTTCATTTCACTTAATTAATACCTTATAAAGACTCAGTTACAATGTTTAACGATCCAATCTCATTATCGTCGTCGTAAAAAATAATTAAATCTGTATGAAATAATCTTATAGCAATTCTTTAGATGGAACGCTTTCGTTTTTTAAGCTAGAATATTTATTTATTTTATTATATTACTCTCGCTGTTGGCGAGTAGATGGAAGCGTGTAGTAGGAGAGTCAAAACATTCCGTTCTCCGCTTTTTCTCTCGTTAACATTACTAGTAGTTGCGGGTAACATAATATTTACAGGCAAGTGGCTAATTTATGTGCCATACACTCTGTTTTCCCCATTTCATGATGATGATGATTAATTTTCCTTAGTTAAGATATATATTTAATCTCACGTTAGTGTCAACATTATTTTGAAATTGAATAAAAAGTTATATTATTCACATATATTATCTTATTATATTGAAATGAAAATATTTTCAAAACTGTACTTTTGACTGACGGCTTGGCCTCCGTTATCAAATTGAAATAACTTGAGAATAGTGTATGTCACATGACTCATTCTTAGTGTTTAGGGAGGTACCACCGGCAGTAGATTACATCGAAACCATTAAACGTGAGGCGACAAGTATAAATTTCAACTTTCCTTGCCCAATAAACGGACTATCCAACATGTCGAGTGCGGACGTTTACCTTAACGAACTCTTTAGCTTGTTAATAATTTTATAGAAGTAAGATACTTTACTAATTACGCAACAAACTTCTAAGCTTTTTGTTTTAGCTTCACATTATATCCTGCACATAGCAAGTATACTCCTCCGTCCTCCACTTTCCATCTACTCAACATCTCGCTTTGTTTCCATTTCCGCGAATGGGAATCGTATCCACACAATCGTCGCGTTTTTTGACCACTTTTAGACAATGAACCACTGCGCCACGAACGGCCTATCTTATCTTATCACTTACCCATTATGACGTAATCAATTTTAAAACTTTTTTCCTAAATAGGTACGTTTTTGTAACATTGAACTTTGTAAGACTATGCTATAACTATATTTACATATAATAGTTAACATATGACGACGCCTTCACAAAACACGAGGCGGTTAATTTCTTCCACCATCAAGCAAGATGCACGCGCGCGAAACTTTCAATTGGATAAGCACTTAATAATTGTGTAACAAGATATAGGTTTTAGTTAATTCTATATCATTTATAAGTTTCATAATTTTCTCGATAAATGGACTATCTGACACGAACATATGTTTTCAATTCAAACCAATACTTTTTGAGATCAATGATAAGAAGATTCAAAATTTTTATTTTTTAACTTTGTAATATTAACATAGTTATCATTAACAATACTGACTGCAGTGCAATTTTGTTTGAGTGTAGAGATTATAATTATTATAAAGATTTTATATCACCGCTATGATAGAAATACGCGGCGCTAAGTTCCACCGATGGACATGCAAGTACTTTAGTATTGGTCTCGGCAGGTTCCCTCTGCCGAGAAAAAGCGTTAAGCTGTTTTTTTAATGCAATCTACATTATAATTTTAAAGACAAGATAAAATAAGCTCTAGTGTTATACAGCGCTCAGGTGCGCCAGCTGATGAGATTCTCTTGAAATATTAGAACATTGTACCGCATCGGTCGGCAGACAACCTGTATATATAGAAAATTATTCATTTACTTAGTATTTTAAGGATTTTTTAAGCATTTTATATCAGACTTGTTATCGCCAGTAACTGTGTTTACTTGTACTTTAAGACAAAAATAATAAAGATAAGACAGAAACCTTTAGTGAAACGTAGTGTTAAGACATACCGTTCTCAATTTACCATATAGGAACTCAACGCCACAGCGAGGACAAGGAAATAAATCAAATATAATTCCCCTGCATGGGGATCGAACTCAAAACCTTTTTATTTACAGCCAGACTCTGTGCAGATGCGCCATAACGCGCTCATAATACCAATCAAAATATATTGAAAAATCGTCTAAAAATTTTTGGTTTGCTATTCCCAAATTTAATTAGCGGACCTTTCAATATTTCCTCAAATCAATATCTCGAAATGAGAGCGAAATGTGTAAAAACAGGAAATTATAAATATACCTCTCAGGTTTCAGTAGAAAATGCTATTAACAAAATAAAATTATTTTAAGCCCAAAATGTTACCATAGGAAATATAATTGAAAATATTTATTATTTATTTCTTCGCTCTGGTAAAAAGGCAAAGTAAGGCGTTGAGCTGCGCTGAATAGTGCAACTCGCAATGTCTTCAATAAAATTCTTTTGCCTACCCTGCTACATACCTGCTCCCTTTGCCTACCCTGCTACATGCGGGATATAGCGTGAAGCTGAACAGAATATATATATACAGGATCTTACGGCATCTTCACGGATTTCTCACATTTTGCGAAGAAGAATAAATAAAGTAATAAGATCAATTGTTTGCAAACATTTTCAAGACTTCCAATATTTCCCTTATTCCAATCAAATCGAGATTTATAAAATTCTGCAATCCCCCAAATAGAAATTGAATCCAAAATCTTTGCAACTAAAGCAATTGCAATAGTTTAATTATTTCAATGAATACTTTTCTAATATTTACATAGTAATACAATATTATAAAAAAACTACAATATTGGTATGCGATATGATCAGTGACATAATGAAAACGTGGAGCCTGACAATCACACTAATGTCGATCCGATGGGTCGATGCGGACTCCATTAGTGTGTAGGGCTGGCAAAATGAACTAACTTAAGTATATACTTATCCCACCAAACACATTTTAATAAGCAATCTTGTCAAGATGATGACTCAGCTTCTTGCTATTCCACAAGTGACAAGTGTCCTTACATATTTATTAACTTAAAATAATACTTTTGAATAATACGATCAAGAAACAAAGTAAATTTTTTTTTGAGATGATTGCCAATAACCAATCGACTCTCATTCTGAATGCAACTGGATCAGAAAAAATTATAGAGTTAAGTAAAATAAGTATGTTCTTAGATTTTTGCGAGGCAGGCACGAAATGCCAGTGTTGAAAGGCCCCTTTGCTTAATGGGTCAAAAAAAAGAAACTGGCTTTCTTATATATTTCTTTTTCAGTATAATTTAAAAAAATAAATATGTGTTTAATAATTGTGAAACTGTAAAAAAATTTGAAAAGAAAAATAAATATAAGATTTGACAGCCCTAATCAGTCCATTAAACTCCGACGAACTTTGGCACTTTCGTTTTATCAAAGGGCAAGGTGTTGTCAGCCGCTTGTCTCGACTTGTTTCGTTATTACTATGCAACACGAGTGTTATTTGAACAGAAAATCAAACGAATACAAATATTAAATATGTCAATAATAATATCTTGAATTATGATTTTGTATACTTAGAATTTTCATATAAAAACAGTTATATTTTTGTTTTTTTTCTAAATAATTTATTATGAAAAATATATAATTCAATTGTAATGAACTCAGTATATATAGAAGTAGATCAGCAAATCATTCAGAAGCCGTTCAAATGTGATGAAATAAATAAAACCTGGGTACCTAGGTTAAGACACTTCGGTTCCCCAGTTTCCGCCGAATTCTTAAGGCATTGCAAGGCATTGCGTGTTGAGTGGCGGAACTTAACTCCGTAACTACATTACATCACGTTATCGTAACCCTTTCTATTGAACCCACTGGGCCTGGGGTCAAAGTTACTTCGGGTGTTTAGAATATTTGATATATTCTCATAGTTAATTCGATGTAACCGAAGTTGCAGATAAACCTAATCATACAAGTATATAACATGTCAAAACGTAAACAAACACTGAGCTAAGTGACAATTTCTCTTTAATTTCCACGACAGACATCCTAGCTCGTAATCCCGAATGAAGTATTAAAAAGCGAAACCTGACATTTCAATTACTTTATTGTACTCTGTGGTCACGAATAGATGAGATGAAATGGAATGAAATGAAATGGTAGATGGTATTCTTTGGTAGGAAAATACGTTTATTTTTTAAGTTTTAAACATCAACAGGGTATACCACTAGGTAGTAAGAGGGATTCTAGTGTTAAGACACTTCGCTCTCTCTCATTCATTTTTTATTCAATTTTGAGTCGTTACAATGCGTTGTGAGTAGACTAGCGAGAATTAACGCTGCACTTTGTCTTATAGACTGGAAATAAATAGATAATGTCATGATTACACAGAGAAATGATTATGTTTAAATTATTTTCATTTCTCTGCTCGTGCAGGCAAAGCGCTGCGTTAAGTTTCACCATTTAATACGCAATGTCTCAAAAATTTTTTACTAATAACTAAAAGTCACAAAGTTACGTCATCATTTCTGTGTGTACTTTTCCAGGTGTAAAACTGATAAATGAATTTTCACACTGTATAGGTGACGAGAGTGTTATACAATATACATACATTTCCATAGTAAAGCTCTCAGGAGTATTGAATTTTTCATGAACAACCATCGCTTGACGAGCATTCGTTTTGAGATCAGTTCATTTTGAATAAGCGCTATATGAAAATATTATTTTACTTGTTTCATTTTCCCGTCTTGGTATGGCATGCACAAAGAGTGCCGTAGGGCTCTGCAGTTCAATACACAGTGTGTCGAATGAGGGAATAAGAATTGAGGCCGCGATGGTTATGGTTTCTTCTTCTTCATTTCAGATTGACCACATGATACACACGATACGCACTGTCTCGAATTCTGGTGAACAGCAAAGAACTGAGTGACCTGACACTAGGTTCTCAGACCCCAAACCTATTGCATACAGGATACAGCGTGGTGCTGAAAAAAAAAGAATCCATAATATGCCCAGAAATTTGACTTTCAATTGGACCCACAACCAATCCATGTCACGTCAATTTATAATGATAAATAAATCATTTAACATAAACATTATAAATAAAAAGCCATCACACAACCGCATGTCAAATTCAATACGACAGCTTTCCGCTACCACTATGCCCCCATCAATCTACGTCGTGTACAGCATTTTGTGACGGCTCTTCCATAGGACGCTGACATATCGAAAGATTTCTTAAATCCTAATCCTTAATATGTTATTTGATATGGTTATGTCTGATATTATGTTATTATTTGTGCTTAAAGGAAAGTGTACTTAATAATTTTTTTTATAGAAAACACAAGGCGACGAGAGTATGCGTCATCTGATGGTAAGCGATCACCGCCGCCCACGACCACTCCAACACTGGAAGAGCTACAGGTGTGTTGCCGACCTTTCGAAGACCTTTAAGAATAAGACCTTTTTTAAGGTACCCATGTCGTATCGATCCAAAAACTCGCTTGTATGGGACGTAGTGTTGGAGTACCATGTATCCAGATGATGGAGATTTTTTTTTAAGTTTGCGACGTACTGCCCAGATAACAAATTCTGCGGTAGGAACCTAACTGAACAGTTCCCCAGAACGCTCTTCATATATGACAAAAAATATATATAACAGCCAGAAAGTTCCTAAATAAAATAATTAACTTCACTTTTCAACTACATTCCAGATAGTATCTATGCTAAAATGGAGAATCATCTACAGTGTTAATATAAAAAATCCTCGGGATTAAGAATTCTGAAGTAGATTCCTTCAGATTTTATTACGAGGACAAAACATGGCGTTAAATTTCTTTATTTAAAACTTAATATTTCTAAAATAACAGGAATTGGAGAACGAAGTGCCTTAACACTAGGTTCTTTCAACTTACCCCACTAAATTCAGGAGATACATGAAACTAAGAAAAAATATTCACAAGCGGTGTAATACCTTTCTCAAGCTTTGATTATACAAATAGCATAGCATGTGACTGTAATCGCGACAGTTGTTGGTTCGATTTCCATACGGTAATATTTTTTTTCACCCTCGCTCTGATAACAAGACAAAACGCGGCGTTAAGATCCGTTACTCAACACCCAACGTCTCTAAAATTTGGCGAGAAATATGGAACGGAGTGTGGGAATCAACACATGGTGAAGCTAAATAAAACTATACATGCCACTCACCGTCCACGGACGGAATCTTCGTCTTGCGCGGCGTCGGGCTGCAGGTGCATGCCGCTCTGCGCCCATGTCACTGTCAGCCAGTCTGTAACAAATTTACGTGTAAATTACCAAACTTCAACAAACGCTATATTGTAAGTTAGTGTTGTTATAATTTTGTATTTTTACATAACATAAATATATGAAAAACTATCAACATATAATTTATGTATCTATACCACCCTGGCTATGCTGGTCACAAAAAAGAAAGAAAATCTCATATTCAACGGACATTTGGCGCTGGTCTACGAGGAGAGCCTAGAGAGCCGACCCCAAATAAAAGAAAGTGATATGAATAAAAGTAAAAAGAAGTGTGTATTTTTCATGTTAATTTAATATTTTATCAAATTATCTGATCTTTATTTAAATTTTAGAACTTGTATGAAATTTTGTGAGAAAATAGTCTTTTTTACATAATTTCTTTTCAAGTATTTTTATCAATAATGGTCCGTTAAATAAGAATCGAACTCATAACCCACGACCGCGCTTGTTAACACTGTACTATAAATACAAACAGATTGCGCCTGAAGCTTGTTCTACTCGCTTCAAATTGTAGTTCACAAAGATTAAGCTTACAATGTTTAGAATTGACGTGAGCTTTTGAGCTTTTATGATCGTTTACAATATTGTTACTATGTTATATATTATATTTCCTTCATTGTCACAGATTTTAGTGATTTTGATTTTTCCAACTGTACATATCAGGGTAGAGAGACCAGGGTAGAGAGGCCCTAATACTCCGTTCCCATTAAGACTCTCAATGCCGCGCTTTGCCTAGTTACCAGACCGACGAAATGAAAATACTTAATATTTCAATCTCTCTAGTGGGAATCGAACCCACAATCCACAAACAAATGCTTGTTCCCTTATTCTATGACTGTCTTTTAAGTGACTTATCCGATAAAAATTGTGAGGTAAGCTACGAAAAATCATGAAATCGTAACTAGGGAGAGTCTATTATTTAAATATTTTGTTACTTTCTAACCACTGTTTATTCAACACTTAAAGTATAATATTTTATTGTCCAATAAGTTCCTTCTGTCTACCCTGCTAAAAAGTTTCACGTTTTACATGAAGTATTTTTATATTCAAATATTGAGACGAGATCACACATCTAAACAGTCGAAAAAAAGATATAAATAAAAATATTTAAAATATATTTAATTAGCAAAAGGTATGAAAACAAATTATTTATAGTTCTCGCAGAGATCGTAAGTTTAATCTGTGAAGGATTACTGCGTCGCCATGGCAACGTAGACGAGACAACAGCCTTGGATAATTATGATTTTCTTATTATTATATACAGTATTTTATATTATTTTACAGTATTTTATTTAATTAATTATATTATTTAAAAATTGATGCCGTGGCGTATTGTGACGGTTGTAGGTTCAATTCCCAATGAAGGGAATTAAATATTTTCCTCACTCTAGTAAAACTACAAAGCGCAGCGTGTTGATGAGTTCTGCCACTCAAAACGCAATTTGATGGAAAGCGGGAGACGGCGTATGCCAGCGTGGCCCATGGGCAGAAAGGTGTGACTGTAACGCGACGGTTATGGGTTTCTTCCCCACTCGAGGAAATGAAATATTTAATAATATTTCTTTTTATTAAATAATAATTCGGCGGAATGTAGGGAACGGAGTGTCGTGACACTAGGTTCCCTCCGCCTACCCCGCTGTGTGCGGGAGATTTTAATTGAAATATAGCAAAATATTTAAAAATATCGAAAACCTAATTCCGAATACATTTTTGATCAGAATTTAGTTCATTAATTTAAAATATAAATCACAATTAAATCTGACCATTGAATATTGGCTAAGGTTTTCCATCTGTCTATTTAATCATGTAATCCTCAATAGGGTTCCATTAAAACATGTATAAAAGTCCGAACAATAAGTCTTACAATTCAGTAACAATGCTTGGACGGTTCTTGGCTTCGAGCTCGGAGCTTTAAGCTACGGGTCGACGACTATAGTAAATTCTATCTCAATCTCTTATTTACATTCAAAAACATTAAATTTGATATGAAAATAATATTAGGATTAGATGATCGTAGTGGTGCGGCTAGGTGTAGGTTGGATGCTTGGAAAAATTACAATTAATCTGTTTTCTATTACTCGCTCTGACAGACGAAGCACGGCGTTCAACTCTGTCACTTGGGCCGCAATATCCCGAAAATTCGTCCAAATAAACTAACAACAATAATAATATCAACTATACAAAACTCCTAAACAAATTTAAATCTGATCATTCAATATTCAACCCGCATCACATATCGAACTAAGAAATACGAAAAGGAAAGGTTTAGTTACTTATTTACTAGAGACGTTCGTATGTACAATCTTTTTGTGTATTGAAGTCCCTGTATGATGAAATTATGCAAAAGTCACTAGGTATAAACCTAGCATATGCCCATTTGACGAAGGTCGACAGTCACCGCCGGCAATACTGATATTAGTTTTATTAATATCCTAATTCGCAAACTACTTTGTTATGGCCGAAAGTTTTTGTTGCTTTGACACGTTGGACGAATTTTAATCACAATTTCGTTAAAAGCTGCCTTAATTTCGCCTGAAATTGCCTTTTGAAAAATTGTGATATTAATCTAATAACTAGTTTGTGGTCAATCATTAAATTTAAGCTATTGTTTTTGCTTTGGTGGACGTTCGCCACTCAAAACG
Organism: Heliconius cydno galanthus; assembly: GCA_036379175.1. NCBI lineage: Eukaryota > Metazoa > Arthropoda > Insecta > Lepidoptera > Nymphalidae > Heliconius > Heliconius cydno. Next base: position 505,848 of record JAKRZM010001286.1, on the reverse strand, counting down.
TAAGTTCTCGAGAATTAGGCGTTGCAGGGGGAAATGCGTATCTTAACACTGGGTTCCCTCTTCCTACTTATACTACGTGGAAAAAAGCGTCAAGCTTTATTATTATAGCAAAATAAAATAATAATAGAAAATATAATAACAAATGAGAAGTATGAGATTTGTGAGTTCGATTCGAATATTTAATATTTTCATTTTTTCGCTCTGGTATCGTGGCGTTGAGTTTCGCCACTCAACACGCATGCCTCCAAAATTCAGTGGAAAATGGAGAACGGAGTGTCTTAGCACTATTCGTGGCACTTAGCACTATTATAGGTTTCCTCTGCCTAGAGTTCTGTCTGCAGGATACAGCTTGAAGCTTATAAATAAAGAATATTATTAATAAAATAATCGGTAAAGTGAGAGTCGGATTTGCTCACTGAGGGTTCCGTTCCAATTTCAGGATTGTTAATATGTAGGTCAACAGAAAATACAACTCGTAAATGTTGACAAAGTTAAAGTTACATTGTAGTTCGTTTTATACAAACTGAAACAAATATAAGGTTGTAATGCTTTTTTTCTATAAAATGCATAAAAGCTTTTATTTTACGGTTTTTTTTCCTTTATTTGTATTGTAAATTCTCACTTCATGCCAAATTTCACAACTATTAAACAACGTAGGTCCATGAGTTTTTGATTAAGCGACGAATTTCATACAAAATGCAACAAAATCGATATATAAATCCTCGTGCGTTGACTTGAAGCATCATTTTTCCTGTGCTTTGAGGGACTATAAATCTGATTGAGATGAACAAACGGACAACAAAGTGATTTATGTGATCATGGTTGATTTTGAGATACGGAACCCTAAAAACGTTCACCTTTTTATAAAGTTTCGTCACATTTATATAAATAATATCATATATATTCCACTTTTTTTTTCATGCATATTAAATATGTTTACATACATACAACTTCATATATCAACTCGCGTATTACAATTTACGTTTCAAAATCCGGATATAGAAAGCTAAAATTCATTTTAAATCAAATCTAAATCGACCCCTAAATCCTGAGTCCCAACCACACTGTCCTGTCCCGTTACCCTCGCCTTATCTACGACATCCCATCCCTTGCAATTGATGAATCTATTTCACATTCAAACGTACCTACTGCGATAGCATATTGAAATGGCAATAATGGAATATATTGTACAATAATTTCATTTTTTTTTTGGGAACCCTCCCCAGGATACTAATAAGAATTCTTTTTTTATTATTATACTTTTTTTTCAGCTGCAGGGTAGGTAAAGGGAGCCTAGTTCTAAAACACTCTGTTCTCCACTTTTAACCAGTTTTGAGCGATTAATTAGGCACGGCGTCAAGTTCCGCCAATCAACACGCAATGCCTCGAGAATTCGACTGGAAGTGGGCAACGAAAGTGTCTTCATGGGGACGGAGTGTCCTATTACTAGGCGATCCTGCTATGTGCGGGATATAGCGTGAAACTAAAAAAAGACAGTATAGATAGTATATATAGATAATATAAACGATATACATACACGTGTAAGTTAAAAGCTTTCATCACTAAAGTCGGTAGGTTTATGTCGATGGTAATGACTACGGAAGGCCGATTTAATTAGACAATCGTGCTTAATTGATTTCGTATAATTCAACACTATTTCATCGATGAACCTATTTGGTGGAGCTTTTGGGAATTACACTTGCAATTTTTTAAATTAAAGACTTTAAAATAGTGTATGGGTGTAATAGTATCCGCGATGTTTGTAGGTTCAATGCTGGGCTGGGACATTTTTACTGGACTTCTTTTTAACATGCAGGACTTGCGAATGTAACGCGATGGTTGTAAGTTCGATTCCTACTCGGGGCAAAGACATATTTAATGTTTTCATTTCCTCGATCTCGTAACGAGGCAAAGCGCGGCGTAGAGTTCTGCAACTCAATGGACAATACGTCAAAAGTTTATCAGAAGCTGAATTAAAATTACTTATTCCCCCAAATAGCACTCGAATGCACAACCATCCCGTTTACACTCAGGCGCACTCGACGCCCTATAACTTAAGTAAATATCTGTATTACACACTGTAGTATGTGTATTTCTATACAATCTAAAACATGTTTGATGTTGTAATCTCCTGATCTCAGCTGCCGCCTTCTCCATCTGTTGGACGTCGTCCAAATTACTACTTCTATTGAGAAGACTTGCGGTATGATAAAAGATTTATAAAACATTTTACCTAAAGATTTAGATTTTGCCTTCGTGGCGTAATGGTTTCCTCTGGTTGTAAGACAGTGTGGCGTTCTGTTCCGCCACTCAACACGTTGTCTCGAAATTGGGGCGTTGCACGGGACAAGGAGTACTTTAATATTGCTTTTCCTCTACTTACGGGATCTATATATGGGATGTATCCCAATACAATATAAAAATTTTATTATATGTATCTAGATTTTAAAGTTGCTAGACTAGACTTTAAAGTTCAAAGCTATTCAAAAAAATAAAGTGAAATAGATTTAGATAAAGCTTCAACATTCAAGATGGAAGGCAACGGAATTATTTCAACGCACCTTGAGTTACCAGATCGAGTAATTGTTACTGAGAAGGAAAATAATAATAATTGATTACCCTAAGTGAAAATCGAACTCACAACCAAAACGTTTTCAGTTAGAGGATGCCCCACTGTGCCACGATAGCCCATATGAAGAATAATTACATTTAAATATTGAAAATTGAGAGATGTTTTTCTAGTAATATAATTATTAATTCTACTAACACGCATATACACTGACATTAAACATCAATATTATTTAGTTTAGTTAAACATCGAAAACTGTATCAAACCTACCATAAAATTCAATTATTCCAATTACTATTGATAATTAGTTATTTGAAACCGATATTAATGTTATTTTATTATGGGATGAGGACAGTCGTATCGCAAAGGCTCAATAATGCGACTGTTAACGCGACAGGCTCTGAGTTCAATTCCCGCTCTGATGACGAGGCACACCGGTGCGTTAGGTTCCGCCACTTAACACGCAATGCTTATAGAATTCGATGGAAAGTGGAGAAATGAAATGTAAACTAAAAGAGAAAAGAGATATCATAGACATTTAAATTTCATGTTGCTTGTATCCCACACCGTATGTCTGACCGCATACGGAACACATTCATTCGAGGTAGTCTTGGGGTCCGTGACGTAGCGGATAAGCTCCAAGAGCGTCGCTTGAGATGGTTTGGCCACGTTATGCGCCAGCCTAAGAACTATGTCGGACGCAAGTGCCTTGCTATACCAGTTCTTGGGGCGCGACCTCCCGGACGCCCAAGGAAGCGCTGGTTGGAGGTAGTAGGAGGGCAGACCCTGGCAATAGCCGGGATTAATGCCAGGAGGAAGAAGAAGGAGTTGCTTGTATCCCACACTTAGCAGGGTAGGCAAAATAAACCTACGGTCTAGGCAGCCCGTATTCCCTTTTCCACCTTATTTCGAAGCATAGCACTCAACAAGTGGCGGAACACAACGCTGCGCTTTGTCTGGTATATGAAACTATTTTGCAACTACGTTTTAATTATTAATAGGGTTTCAAATTTAAAAAATATATAATTCTGTCTTGTAGGGAGAAGTTTTTTATCAAAGTAAAGGAAACTTTTTGAATAATTAAAAACGTTAAAAGTTTTCAAACTGTTTATTATAAGTCTGTGCATGCAGTCCACTATTGAATCGTTAGTGGGATAGTTTATGAAGGAAAATTATTTAAATCCGTATATAAGCGCGTGTATTCTTGTTATTAATAATGTCTAATCTTAAGTTAATACTAAACACTAATAAAATAATAATTTTTTAATACGTAAAATGGTAAATTCTATTGTTTTTCTAAGTATCCTGCACACAGCAGGAACCTAGGCAACATAGGGAGAGGGAACCTAGTGTTTAAACACTCCGTTCCCCACTTTCTGCAGAATTCTGGAGGTATTGCGTGTTGAGTGGCGGAACTCAAAGTCGACACCAGAGGGAAGAAATGAAAATATAAATTTATATTAATAAATCATTTTCTCGAGTGGAGATCGAACCCATAACCGTCGCGTTACAGTCACACCCTTGTGCCACTGCGCGACGACTGCTTCGTTTTTTTTTATTTTGTTACTATTTCCGCAAAAGAAACCACAATGAAAACATACACAAAATGGCAGATACTAGCGAGGATGTTTAATTTTACAGGTGGCCTCGACTCGTCGAGAGAATGAGTGACAAGAGAATGGCAGAAAATATTCAGGAAGCAAAAGTGAGTGGTAAGAGAAGTAGACGGAGTTCTCCATTGGCCTTTAAGAAAAGGATATCGACGGTACTGCAGGAAAGTCACACAAGAAGACATGACGACCCCCCGGAGGATATGTATGAAGAGGTTGATAACAAACTCCACAATTTACAATTCACACAACTCTGCAAAACTATATAATAAATTTTTCATAGTAAAACATACTATTTTAAAAGCTTTTTTTATTATAGCTTCAGAATAATAATAAAAGCAATACGAAATTCTGAAACAGCATAAAAAATGAGGATCCGCAAAATTGTACAGAACACGCTTAACTGTAATACGGCTGGCCGTTTGAAAATTTAAATTCAATTTTACCTCAAAACTCTCTAGAAATTGAATTTTCATTTGAACGAGTTCTATCGCCTTTTAACGTGAGATTCCACGTGTCTCGAGCAATTAATATTTTATAGTGCTTGTGGACATGGTAGAATGGGAACACGCTTCCCGCTGTTTCCCGTTGTATAGCAGTGTAGATAGAGGGAACCCAGTGATAAAACACGTTGTACAAGTTATTTTCTAGGCACTGCATATTAAGTGGCGGTATTCTACGCTGTGGTTTGTCTTGCCAGAGCGGAGAAATTAGCTTCCCACTTCCTCGAAGTGGGAATCGAATCGACAACCATCGTGATTACAGTTAAAGCTACAAAAAAAATAACCATAACATTAAAAACTTTAAACTGTTACTTTCTTGTCATTCCAACATAAACACGTATATTTTGAGAAGTGAGGCATCTTGAGAAATTATTTCTACATTATATAATGTCGGGCCTATCTCGTAATTCTGTAGGGACAGAGGAATATAAACTTTATAGCTAAAAAATTGGGTTCAATTTCGTTAAATCTCTCTGCCTCTCCGCCGATCCCTTCTATCGAACTTGACCTACTTGCCTCAGGAATATACCGAGAAATTAGATTTTTTAGCAAAAACCTGAGTAATCAACATTAACCGTAAATTATTATTAATGATACAATATACTTTTTATCTTGAATTAATTAATAAAATAATTATATCAATATACTGTAAAAAACATATAATTTTAATAGAATTCTTTCACGTTTTCGTCATACAATCATATACTGTATAAAGAATGTACTAAAGAGCTATAACTTATATTATATACCTATTCGAATGGTTTACTAGTGACCTCCGAAGAGTTCCACTGGCTCTATCATCAGACCAAGATGATACCATATTTTTGTTTGCGTTTTATGAAATAGTTACAATTCGACCTAATAATATTAATTAATATTTATTAATAAAAACAACCATAAGATTTTTTTATATATACATATATCTTATGACATTTAAATTAAAATGTCTGAGTACACAGTAGGCTCCCTACTCAACTCGATGGCAGGCGTCCAAAAAAATTTCGTGTGAGATTGAATGCCTGAAACGTTGTAAATAAGATTTGAGCGCTACGATTATTTTTTTCATATTCTCGCTTTTATGTCGGGTCGGCATACAAGGCCTAGTGTTAAGATACATTTTAGACTTTTCGCCCGTTTTGCATTGCAAGATGTCTGGCGGAACTTAGCAATGCGCTTTGTCTATCTACTAGACAGAGGAAATGAACATAAATAAACTTACAACCATCGCGCTAACAGTTCGACGCTGTGCTACTATGCCATTGCAGAACAGTCTGCCACAATGCCACAATGCCACAATATCCTTAATATTTTTAAATAATCATTTAAAATAAATTTCTTTAATTCATTGCAAGTCAAAGAAAAATATAGCCCTATGAATAATTATAATATGAATAATTTTACTTCTAACTAATTAAACACCTATATAAATACATTTGATTCTATCTTTACGCTTAATCATGCATTATCCTTCAAGATAACCATGTACAAGTAAGTGTTAAGACACTACGTTCCTCTATTTTGAGTGTCGGAACTCAATTTCGTTCCACTATGGTGAGCAAAATTTTAAAGAATTGATTGCTCAGAGTTAATCGAACCCATAACCACTGCGTTCCCAGTCAGACGCTGTTTCATTGCGACATGCTAACAAAAACTTGACTTTTCTCTAAACTAGTACCAAAGTTTGAACGTGAAGTGAACAAATGTAACACTTGTATTCCAAAAAAGGCTTTTACTCTGAAATTTTATTTACCACTCGCTCTTTGACTTCTTGAAGTCGAGTGGAATTGAATACATTATAGAAACAGTTCAACTTCTTTATATACATAAGTAGTTATTATTTATTTGAAATATATATGTAGGTATTGTATCTACTTAAAGTGAAAACTGCTTGTTAATAATAAACCTCTTTAGCTCTAACGATCTATTCTCTATCTCTAGGGAGTACTCGGTCATTAAAATTGATTATAATGCAAAAAATGCCTTTTATTCATTGGCAATGACTTATTTTTCTTGTCCCGTACTGTTTACTCGTATTAATAAACCACCGTCGTTTCACAGCGGCACAATTTTGACAGTAAATACGATAATTGTGAGTTCAATTCCCACTTGAGGAAAAGAAATATATCTATTGATTTACTAGTTATCTAAATTATTGTTAAAATCTTTCATCGTTCTACTTATTTAAATTATTGTTAAAATCTTTTAAAACATCATTATCACTAATGCATTGTATTGTGCAACAATTTTAATTTTACTTCAACCTAAATCGAACTGGCGACCTCTTCACAACATTTCTAAAACTTAATAATACAGGATAATATCGCTCAACTTAGCAAAGTAAACGAGAGGACCGAGCTACAAGTTACAGGCTCGCCTCTAATTACTTATGTTTGCAACTTAAACATTCAGTTAGATGTACTTGTGCTTGTGAAATATAGAGACGGAGTGCTGTTGAGTTTAATATGAAAATTGTATACTTATAGGACGTCGTAGCGCAGTGGTAAAGCGTATGATTGTAAATGTGAATACTGTGGGTTCTATACTCATTAGGGGAGGAGAGGGGAGATAATAAGTAATTTTCATTTTCCCGCTCCAGTAGACGAAGCGTGGCGTTGAGTTACGCTACTCGTCACGCATGCTTTTTTATAGTTAAGTTATTATACTTAAAAATAGATTTTAAAAAACTTAGTTACATATCTATACATATTTTGTTTACTCTATGTCTCTTTATTTATTTATTTTAGTGTATTGTATTCTTCTAGCTAAGCCCTTTCATTTGATATGTATATTAAGAACGTCTTAAGAGCAATAATGTGTAGTCTGCCATTTGTTTATGGCTGCCATCTTGAATACAATATAATATTACTGAATACAAATTATGTTATCTTATTATAGAAAATTTTAACCGTATCCTAACAATATGAGACCTAAATTCCAAATACATACATAAGCACACACACACCGACAAAATAATTATATGGTGCCATAGAACTGGTTTGATGATGAAGAGACGAAACCCTCGGACGTCTATTATTAGTTAAGTTAAGTATTAGTTAAGGCGTAGAGTCAGGACCCTTAGTCTTTGTATATCCTATCCATTTTCCTGGTAGCGAAGAAGCGTATTTTTATTATATTATTTTAGGTATTTTATTTTAGGAATGTTATATTTTTTTAATAGCCAAAAAGTATGTGTAGTATGTAGTCTTAAATCTTATTTTGTCCTCCCAAATAAACCATTTACTCAGTGACAGAATCCAATACATTTTACACCAGTCACTTACATACGTATGTTTAACTTGAACATACTGAAAGTTTGAAATCAAATATGCAAAGTTGAAGTTCAATATATTTCAAGTAAAACTTAATTCCCGAAGCTAAACATTCGTTCTGTAAAATACGTAAATACGGAAGCGAATTATAGATAAATAAATAATATTGAGATCCGCTTCTCAACAAGCAATGCCTAATATTTTGTTATAATTAAAATATCTTTTATCTGGTAAGACACACTGCGGCGTTGAATTACGCCTTAAAGCTACCTACCAAAAAAAATTATTCAATAAAGATATTTTTTTTACATAAAAAAAACTAACATAATTATACATTACATATGAAAAACAACATGAATTGTCAATTGGTCTCGGGAATTGTCAAAAGCTATAATTTAATGAACACAACTCCATTATGAGCTACTGGTTCGCGTACAATTCGATTATTGATGGTTCCGATGCTTATCGAATCGGTTTGGGGAAAGTTTCAATATTCGTATAATATAATGTTTGTATTTTTTTTTTCATTTTTAACTGTTTTTCTTATGTCCTATCCAAATGGATATTATTAAAAGTAGGATAGATCTCAAATCCTTTTGTGATTTAAATCCTGTAAAACATTATACTTTTAGAATAACAATCCCTTATTTACTGAAAACAGTAAATAAACACCCAATTTCACTTTACACTAAATCGTAATGAAAATGAAAACTCGTAAACAAAAGTTTTCTTCTTGCCTCTAAGATTATCTGTAGCGGAAGCTTTCTTAATCAACTTCATTTTCCTCGGATATTATTCTTGTTTAAACATTATCTTTTCATTATTTATAATTAGCAACCCAACCGCGGCTTCGCCCGCTTAAATTTATTGTTATATAATATGTACACACATTTTAACATATGTGGAGGCCATTGTAGTGCAGGGGCACTAGGTTGTAACTGTAATGTGACGATTGTGGGTTCGATCACCACTCGAGAGAATTAAATTATTTATTAATACTTTCATTCCATCGCCCTGGCACTAAGGCAAAAGCCCGCCTACTTTGCTGTGTGCGCGTGTATCGCGTGAAGCTAATAAAACGCAAATATAAAAGAAAAATAAAGTTAACATAAAATCTTCTAAAAATAAATTAGTAAGTGTCTCAATATTTCTTTTTAATTTTCATAAAAATATATAGTGTGAAATAACGTCACAACATTGTGTTAGGATAGTAAGCGTGTATTAAACTGTAAATATTAGCATATTACTAATACAAAGTCAGAAGATTTCCCTAATGCAAAATAGTCTAACGCATCCTTAAAATTTTTACAAGAAAATTGAACCTGTAACTACGTTAGTACATTTACTATCTCAAAAACATAATTCAAGTAAAATTAGATTGGTACTAAATCACACCAGCTTAATGAAATTGGTCCCTTATTTCTATCCCTTTTAAAATAACTTCGAATTACTTGCATATTTTTCTTACATATTAACAAGGGTAAGTCTCATACTTTGATTGTTATAAAAAAACCGATGTTATTTTTAGAGAAATAAAGTCAAAAATCCAACCGAAATTAATTAAATATCAGTTTTTCTATAATATAAACCTTATGTTTGTGCAAATAAAGTAGATATTGGCTTACCTTTGAAAGAGGCCATCTCTGTGGCCCGCTGTTTTCATTTATCAAGATATGTCAGCCTATAATTATACGGTGAACATCGCGAGCTTGCGTTACCTGTAAAGAATTATTGAGTTTAATTTGACATGCTCTCTGCTTGTGAGAATTAATGGGATAAACTTTTGGTAAGAGAACTTACTGATATATAAATCGTCTTCTCATCAAATATTTGACTGTAAATGAGAGGTTGTAGGTTCGATACTTGCTCGGAGAAATTAATTATTTTAATTTTTTGCTGTGGCTACACAAAGCGCGGCATTCGGCGGAAAGTGGAGAATGGAGTGTCTTAACACTAGGTTATCTGGTTCCCTTTGCCTACCCTTCTTTTTGCAGGATACAGTGTGAGGTAAAAAACAATAAGATCATCGTGACTCAGAGGAATAATATCTGATGTTAAGCGCGATGGTTGTGGATTCGATTCCGTCTTGAGGGCATACATTATTTTTATTTCTCTTCATAGGTAGCAAGAAGCGTGGTTTTAAGTTTTAAGCTTACTCTAGTGTGAAACTAAAAAAACAATTTGTTTCACAATTTTCGAATTCACGAGGCATTCAGTGTCAAGTGACGAACTCAACCGCGCTTTGCCTCGTAACCAGAACGAGGAAATTAAAGAATTTAAAATATATCATTCCCCCGACTGAAAATCGAACCCATAACCGTCCCGCTTTTGCACCTACTACACTAAGACGGCCCAAAAAAAAGCAAAATACATAAAAGCAAAACATTACAAATAAGTGTCCCACAAATAAAAATTTTGTCAACAATTTTCTCTACAATCCCCATATAAAAGGCACACAAGAGTTTCAAATTCTGAAATATCATTGTACAGTCTCATCACACTTCTTAGCGTGTCGAGTCTTCCATCCGGAACTCTCCCAGTATAATGAACCTTTTTGTGTGGGGTAAACATTTTTTCGTGGAAACCCTCGCCTCGTGTAGCATTTTTGTACGGCGATTACACATTTCTAGAGACGACCCCCTTGATGCATATAATATGAGAGTTTTGTGAAACTATGATGTGAGTATTTATAGCTTTTGTATCCCACACATAACAGGGTAGGCATAGGGAACCTGGGAACCTAGTGTTTAGACAATCCGTTCGCATTGAAAACCCTAAACACTGTCCCCCACTTTCCACCGTGTTCTGGAGACATTGACATGGTTTTGAGTGGCGAAACTCAACGCTGACATCGCTATTCTTTTTTTATATATTAGTATATATTTGGGTCTAAAAGCATGTAAATAATGTTTCAAATATGGCTAAAATTTTTTCTTTATATTTTCCAATCATATAGCGTCTGACTTTTCTAATTTATGGCCTAAAGGCATTCTACGATTCCGTATACTTCACCAAATATAAATTATTATTTATTTAGCTTCAGCCTGCATATAACAGGGAGGGTGAAAGTCAACACTCTGTTCACTAATTTTCGAGACATTGGGCGTTGAGTGGCGAAACTCAACGTCACGCTTTGTCTTGTTACCAGTGCACAGTGGGAATCAAATCCATAATACTGTTTTCTGAACGCATTGCATGTTCAGTTGCGAAGCTACTTTACCTCGTTACTAGAGCAAGAAAATGAAAATAAGTAAATTCCAAAAATAACGTTAAATACACTCATTTAGGCTAGAATTCATCTAAAATAAAAGTACAGTAAAACTGGAAACGCTCCAGCTACCATAAAATACCAACAACTGACAAACTTTCAGTCAACTGCACTACAGTACGATGACAGAATTTAGTTTAAATGGTGCACAGATTCTATTTCCGGTTGGTGCATTTCACGGAATGGTATTTTATTTAGAGAGAACAAGATAGTTTCTGTTTGGGCTGAACAAGAAAAAAGGAAAACGAAAATATTTTGGAATACTTAATAAGAGTATATAATTAATAATATTTACGCCGTTCCCATCCACCATTCACATACAAGGTATCGAAAATTGAGCAGAAAGTGGGCAACCGAGTGCCTTAACACTAAGTTCCCTCTGCCCACTCTACTTTGTGAGATAAGACAGCTTTTTGAATAGGCGATAACATCTCGGGAGAGAGTTGACAATTAAATTATTTCCATTTCCCTACTTCACTAACTTTTATTATATTATTAAATTCAGCTAAATAATTCACATGAGCGTAAAAAAATGAACAAGCTTATATAAAACATGACGCTAACAGCTGACGCTCGCGTTCATACTCTAGTTTGACTTTAAGTTTTATATATAATTTTTCTGTACGTGTGTTTGTCACCCTGTTTCTTCTAAATGCCTAGAACGATTTGGATAAAGTTTTGTGAGTATATTTCAATGGCGTCCACAACCGAATCTGGATAATTTGAAAATATAATTGGCAGCAATAAAATTGGAGTGTGGGTAACGCAGTGTCTAAACATTAGGTTTGCTCTGTCTTATATATACTATGGATCTGTCATAGAAAAATATAATTATAATCCTATAGTTCGGAACCCTTGGTGAACCAACCGACTTGCACTTGACTGGTTTTTTTTATCTCAATAAACAAAAACAAACTTTTCACAAACCAGTAGTGCGAAAAAGACCGTTCTGTAAATATGTACATCAAAATACTCCGCCGATTCCATTTCCTGTGCTTTCGTTTGTCCCCGAAACTAGGCATTGCATCATTCAAATAAGAATTTATACTGAATTTTTAGTATATGAACAAATGTTTATAATTTATTAATTGGACAATATCGAGAGATGGCCTTGACAGATGGACAGATGGACAATAAAGTGATCCTATAAGGGTCACATAATATAATAAATAATAGTTTACATATAATAAATGATTGGTTATTATTTGATAGTATGAATTTTTGGCTATTTATTTCCCACAACATCATAAATACATTTTGTATGTGTAACGTGTAGGTGTATTCATTTATGGAGATATAGAGGGACAAAGAGGTCACAGTGGCTAGTCACTCAATTTTATTCTTTTTTTCTTTTTATAGAAAGCCTGCAATACTTCGGTGAGGAACGGAATGTCTTAACTCTCAGTTTACCTCTATTTGCGATGCTGCAAATGTGAGATAAAGCGTGAAGCTGAAAAAACATATATATATTCATATATATACCACTTATTCACCATATTTGATACAACATAAAGAACGTACAAATTGGAAGGCGATAAATCAGATTTACGAGCGCGTAACAAAGGCAGGTGTAGCGGCCGACAAATGTTTGTTTGGGACAATCGTTAATATTATTTATTGATTTTGTTTTATTATAATGCCCAATTTATACTAGGTATTCTAGGATATTGTAATATACAATTGTTATATCTAGTTGTTCGAGGACGTGATGGCGCAGCCACACAGCGACTGACGGAGAATGTGAAGGTTGTAAGTAGCAATCCCAATATATTAGTGTCATTTCCTCGCCCTGGTAACAAAATTGAGTTGTCCGTTCTGTCACCAATGGCGTCCTATCATACAGCTACGTAGTGATCATCAAATGTAGCATAATAAAAGTATTATAGGTGGTAGGCGGGCGAAGCCGCAAGTGCGCCGCTAGTAGGAATAATTTATTTTCAAAAAGTAATGATATCCCACCAAAAACATACATGTGAAACACTTCTCGACTTCACCGATAAAAAAATGAGAGATCTAAACAAAACAATGGGTGGTGAGTTTTGGATTATGGGTATACTTAAAAAACTATAATTTTTTAAACAATATAAAAAATAGAAAAAAAAATAGGCAGAAAAAAAAAACAATTCCACTCCTTTGAATCGGAATCGGATTCAAAATCGCTTTCACAGATCAATAATATAAGAACCAATTCTCCACTTACAGTATTTCTCTTGTATAAGAATATACGAGTAAAATATTAGGCTAGAAGACGCCCAACGTTTCAATAGCCGACCTTTTCCTGAACTTGAGATTGACGCAAGATTGATTGACAGACAAATACCCCGATCAAGTCCAAACGTACGTAACGCAGTTAAGTACCGTATTCTAGTTGATTAAGTCTTCAACGGCCTGTATGAGAAAGTAGCCGTCTCTAAAAAGTGCTATAGAAATTGTCTATTTATGCTTCTTCCTACATAGCAGGGTAGGCAGGAAGAACGTAATGTTAGGACACTCCGTTTTCTACTTTCCGTCCAATTGTTGAGTCATTTCATTTTGTGTGGCGGACCTCAAAAAAAATTATATATTTTCTAAAAAGTATTTTTCTTTCCTAATTGTCGAACAACACTAGCAAAGTAAAAAACAGTATAAAACGTGTTAGCTTGGTATAGCAGCAACTTAATGTCTAGTAGTCTAGTAGAGATATTCATGAGATAATATCTCAGTAATAAAATTATATATTCGAAGTAGCTTTCTAAGAACATCTGGTTGAACAGAGCCCTTGGACGGTTTTCAATGGGTTCCGCTATGTTAATATTTTTATACGTTTTCTAAAAAAAATATTTTAATAATCCAAATAGCTACAAATCTGACCCCCAGGATTATCAATGGTCAGGTGACTGGTTCTCTTCTACCTTAACTTATCCAAGTTAAAAACATTAATTATGTTATATTATACATTCTTCAATTTAAACTTTAATAGTTTATTATCTTTTTTTTAAACAACTTTGTGTGAGGCTAGTCGTGGCATAGGCAACTGAGTGTGGGGTCGAACCCCCACTTGAAGAAATGAAATATTTATTTACATTTCTTCGCTGTGTTATCGAGGTAAAGTTCTAGAATCATAAACAGCTCAGTTTCTGATCATGATTTTGATTGCTCATAGCTCATGTATTGTGATTAATTTTAAAGAAAATTCCCAATGTGACATGTCAATAAAATGTATTTGTTGTTTCCACGCTACATCCCGTGTGTAGCTAGATTGGCATTGGGAACTAGTTTTAAGCACTTATATGTACACTACAACACTACGTTTTCCGTTTTCCGGAAAAATGAAACGAATTTTTCTTAAGAAAAATAACTACATTGTGAAGTAAAGGAGTTTAATTTATCCCCCAGATGTGAACTTGACCTATTTTAGGGGTCGACAGCTTTGTCTCACTCAATCTGGTTAGTGTAAGCGAAATGGACTGATTACATTAGTGTAATATATGGGAAAGAACTTGATATGCCACGTTTATACTTATTTTTTATTAAAAAAATCATCTTCACGCTGATCTCGGAGACAGCAGGGTAGGCAGGGGGAACCTAGTATTGAGACACTAGGTTCCGTCCCCCATTTTTCGCAGAATTCTGAAGGCAACAAACAACTTTAGGTTTTTTCCGCATAGAACAATTTGGCAATCTAGTGGTCAACATTCTGTCCTCCAGTGTCCGATCAAATTTAAAACATTGCGTGTTGAGAGTTGAAACTCAACGCCGAGAAACTATTCCAATCAAACGTTCTACTTAGCCATAATGGCTTTGACAATAAGAAAAATATTATTAAAAAAACAGAAAAATACAAGGTATTATTTAAGCACCTGTCATATTTATTTATGCCTCCCCGTTGCCGGGGATTACCCGATCGATGGCAGGTGCGGGGCAAGTCCCATCTAGGAGCTTTAACTTAACTTATTCACTTTAGCATCTTCAACAGCTTTTAGTAGTGGATTTTTATTTAGATGTTTTAGGATTTGTTTTTGTAGAAGTTCGATACAATATTTTTTTAGTATAACTTAGAAAGCATTTCATTACATACTAACGACCCGCTCGCGACTTCGCCCGTTTGAATTACACAATTATTTATTGACTGACCTAGAAGACGATTGAGTGTTCTAATAATATTATTGAGACCGTCGTGGCGCAGCGGCGCATGGGTGTGACTGTAACGCGACGGTAGTGGGTTCGACCCCACTCGAGGAAAAGAAATATTTATTTACATTTATATTTTCATTTTGGTTATACTCGTATACATGATATTAAAACATAAACAAACTATTTTAAAATAGTTGTATGTTGGTATGTCTTTATGTTTATCCGGGCTGATTTCCAGAACAGGTGAATTTATTATGAGAATTGATAGAGAGGGTTGTGGAGAAACATATAGGCTAATTTTATTCTCAAATTCCCACGGAATCGGGATATACGCGGGAAAAACCGTGTTCGCCTTGCACTCGTCTACCGTTTGCCTAGATCGTTAAGAATACTAAATGTTTTTCTATTAAATACAACAAATTTTCCCAAATAAATATTAAATCGCGATTCATAAAAATTTCTTCTTCTGTCTTTTTCTATGATTTCAAATTAACCGTGTGTTCTCAAGAGCATATATGTAGTTATTTTATGAAGCATTTTTTTTTTATTCTCTTCGTTGAAATCGAACTTACAACCATCGCGTATACAGTCTATAAACAGGATATCTTCAATAATAAATTTTAAAAGTTAAATTTCAATTCGAGATTGAGAAGCCCGTCGCTTTTCCGGAGACACGGCTTGTTAGTAATATAATATGAATTTAGCTACATCTCGTCGGCTTCGAGAACAAAGGTATTGTCGTTGCACGTACGAGTATATGAATGTATGAACGTACGTCATTAGTGCTGTAACTTATAATGGCGGGATGGTGGTTAAACAACTTTAGTGCATGTGCCTATCTTTATCTTTCAAAAATACGGGAAAAGAAGATAAAGAAAATATTTTCAAGGCAACTTAATAAACACTCACACACACAATCATACATTTCAATTATTTTAATATCTATAAAAATAAACGTTAATTTCAATAATTGATTTAATTGATGATATGTATATGCCTTGTCTATTTAAACCGGTAACACGGGTTCCGTACCTACCACAGGCACCATCAACCCACATGTTAATATTCAAATGGCTTCACTTACTGTATTTACTACTTGAGTGTTGTGGTTGAAATAAAGATCTTTTTGTTATTTTTTTATTATTATTTCTTTAGCTTCATGCTGTATACTGAAGAGGGAATCTAGTGTTCGGACGCTACTTCACTACTATTCCATACTTTCAAAATTTTGTGTGCTGAATGGCGGACCTGAACTCAGAGGGGGGAAATGAAAATAATGAATTCCCCCGATTGGGAATCGAACTCATAACTGTCGCGTTCACAGCCAGACTGTGCGACAACGGCTTACACATATTTGAAAAAAAAGGGTCTTTAAAGCTTGCATTGAAAATTAAATCTTGCTCATCAGTAAAAAAACGTAAAAAAGTTAAATTTAAATTTTCAAAGAATTCACGCAATTTTCAATTTTTCAAAATACTTTAAAATTAAAAATAATTATGTAAACACAAGGTATAGCCCCCAATTTCGTTTGTGTCGATTATTAAAACATAAAATCCTTTCTTTTCCCGGTCCTACAGTAGTTCTAGCAAATTAGATAGTAGAAAGTTGGTCGAGTCGCTCAGGGGAACCTAGTGTCAAGACACCCAGCTCTCCACTTTACGCTCCAATTTTAGAGACAACAACCTGTTTTGTCTTGTTATTAGAACGAGGTAATACTCAGGTTCCCCCAAGTTGGAATTGGAACCACAACGTCACGTTCACACTTACACACTGTGCCGCTGCCCCCGACGACCACGAAGATGACTTTATATAAAAGAAAAAATATCAACATAATTAACCATTTCTTAAAAACACCAATCTATAAACGTATACGTTCAAAGGAGGCTCAAATTTGAATCTATCTGATAAAGAATTTCGTATTTAAGTTCATTGAACACGTTTAATTAAATGAATACTGTTATATGCAGTGTCTTGTTAATACTGGCTTATGTTACAAAGATAATTAATACTTGCTTTTGCTTACGACTTTGTACTGTATTCAATGTTAGTATGTATAACTATACATACGTAGTGGCGCAGCAGCACAGTATCTGGCTGAAAACGCGACGTGTGTAGGTTCGATTCCCATTAGAATGGAATGATTTCTTTCATTTTCCCGTATGACGGAAAGTAAAGTGTAAATAAAAAAATATATCTGCTATGTTTATGTGAGAATAAAATAAAATCCCAATAATGTTCTATTTTTTATCGGAAACTAGCGGCCCGCCCGCGGTTTCGCCTGCGTGAACTACGTTATTATTAATTTCTATCTCCATAAGTACCTACGTCCTATAAGTGACGTCCATGCAAAATTTGAGGCTCCTAGCATTTGTAGTAACGAAGTTTCATACAAACTTTCAACCCCAAAAACAACCCCTTAGAAATCGAATATTGCAAATTCCCGTCTTAGCGAGCACCTACGTCCTATAAATAACTAGTATGGAAAATTTGAGATTCCTAGCACATGTAGTTTCTGAGATTTCGTGATGAGTGAGTGACCTTTCGATTTTATATATATAGAAGATAAAAATCTGAATATATAATTTGGACGGTACCGAATAAAATAGAAATATGAAAAGATCCGATCTTTGAATTTGTCATTTACATTTCATTGCGTATTATTTTATTTATTAAAAAGTACTATATAAATATATTTGATATAAATATTATTATAATCACTGACGACGTCTGTAAAAGTTGTTTTACAGACGTCGATGAAATTAAATATGTATAATGAAAAAAGAACCTATGTTTTTTTTTATTATCAAGTGTTTTTTTTTTATTTACACATGCAAAGTCACAGAATGAGATTGCAATCTGTAAGTTATGCTGTATAATAATTATTTCGATGCTTTTGGTGACTGCTCTCTATTGTAGTGCATATTCGTTATTTAAAAAATTAAGTTAATTTACTTAAATATTAAAATTTTAAACTATTTTAGATCATTTCAAATTTGAGTACAAACGATACTAAACATATTTTAACAACATTTTTTTTATATTAAATTTAATCGACAATTTATACAAAGAAATGCTTTAATAAAAGGCATAAATCTAAATAATGCGGAAATGTATTTTTTTATATCGGAATAAAGAAGAAAACGTTGTATCCAAAAGAAGCATTATTTATATTACCGGGAAAACTAAATAAAAAGCAATACGTAGCTCTCTCACGCTTTTCCTAAATAAATATCAAGATCAAACATCTCTCGCTGGAAAAATGGTAGATTTTTCTTCACACGGTACAATAATTTAAGAAAATCTTCTTTTTCACTGTATCAACAAATCTTATTAAAATATAAAAATTAAGAATTTGTTAGTAACAAAATAAGTAAAAACTAAAAGAAAAACGTTTTCAATAACACTGTTACTAAGTCTACGAAGCCGCGTAGCAAATTCGTAGCACGTACAAAAACACCCGAGGCCTACTAGATTAAGACGAAAACTAAGATTTTTCTTACTCAATCTCACTTAATTAATATATAACCATTAAAATTACCATTTCAATTTACATTTTAATATAGCAAGCAATTCATAAAAGGCTTAGCCATTTCGAAACCGTCACTTAAACTGCCAACCAATTTTGCTGTTGACTCAAAAAATTCAAAATAATAATAATAAACTTTAAAAATCAAAAATTAATTATAATAATAATAGTAATATAAACTCACCGATGTATAATAACGTGTGTATTAACTCCGCAAGCGGGCGCGGCGGGCGCGTGGCCCGGCCGCTGTGGCAGACGTCCGGTGGCTCGCGCGTAGGCGGCCGTCTGACGTACCCCCCTGCCTCAGCGAGCGGCGCACACTGGAGCCGCGTAGCTACGCTTTGCTTGGAAGCTTCTAGCTATAAACTATGGATATCTTGATATTTAGAAAAAAAATATTATAATTTATTATTTGCATGTGCATATAATAGAGACTGTTGTGGCGTAATGGAGTACGGTTGCAAATGCGACGTCTATGTGTTCGATTTCCGCTAGGAGGAATGGAATATGTATAAGAAACAGCGTGAAGATGTCGAAAAAAGTTATTTCATAACCATAAAACAAATATTAGTACCGGAAAGTTCTTCTAAATTTATTATTGTAATTAATTTATATTAAAATTTTGTTTAATTATGTTAAAGTCAAATAAAAATTGCATGTTCTTTAAAAATATTAATGGCATTTAATATTAAACATTTATAAATAACTTGATAGCGTAAACGATATGAGCACTGTGGAAAAAAACCTTAAAAAGCTCTCGGCTCTCATCGAAAACGTAAAAGCGACGTACTCCTCACTTTTCGTTGAACGCGACGCCATTTCGTCGTACACTGATTTTGTACTTATAAAATTATATAAATTTATCTTCATACAACCGTTGATGGATTGAAAAGCTTGATTTTCATCAAGATTTTTCGATATATATTTTTGCAAATATTCTTTACCTAATTATGTTGCGATGGTTGTAAATAAGCGATATCTTTTCACTTTTAATGCTTTTTCTTGGATGTTATCTCTGTTTGCTAAATTGAATTTGATTTTAGGTGTACTGTGAAGGTCATAAGTTGAAACCAAGACCTACCTAGAATATCCGTCACTTCCTTTGGAGTCCGGGGAGTCTAACTCCATGGTCAGACATAGCAAGGCTCTTCCTTCTTTCATAGTTCCTAGGCCAGCGCGCAACATAGCCACACTATCTCGGGCGATTCTCTTGGAGTTTATTCGGTACGTCACCAACTTCAAGACTACTAGAAATAAGTGTGTGAGTAAATTAAATATTATTATTAAACCTGTACGTGCCTAAATATTTCACAAAAATGGTCAACTGAATTTACTGACAGCGTCTGAACCAAATAATAGAACTTCCTTTTCAACACGACATTGAAAATATATAAAATGGTTCGAGTTAAATAACATGTGAAGATCGAATCGCAAGCAATCGATCGGCAGCTGTCGCTATGTTGGCAGTTTCCTCTTGCAAATAGAGTAATGCTTTGTTGGCCAAATAATTCCTTTTACCTGTCGATCATTTATTTTTTTAATTAAAATTGTCTACTAATTTCCTGAATTACTTATTTTATAGTATTTTTTGCCTACAAATGCAAATGGAACCTGGGAATCTAGTATTAAGACATTCGGTTCCCCAATTTCCGCTGAAGGTGGCAACACCGCACTTCGCCTCGTTACGCACGAAAAATGAATATATATACATACATATATATTTCATATCCTCGAGTGGGAATCAAACCTACAACTATC
The DNA here is from genome assembly GCA_036379175.1 of Heliconius cydno galanthus. Lineage (NCBI taxonomy): Eukaryota > Metazoa > Arthropoda > Insecta > Lepidoptera > Nymphalidae > Heliconius > Heliconius cydno. The sequence continues at coordinate 485,232 of JAKRZM010001286.1, read as the reverse complement.
GCATTTACACTAGTACGCTTATGTCCATATTTACTATTTTACCTTATATCTCTGTGCCTTTTATATCATTAATAATAAGGATGCCTTAAAACGGGGAAATCAGATAAAGTTTTAGCTGATAACGCAAAAATCCTATTTGCACTCGAGCCAAACTAAAATGTGCCCTTGGTTTTTTCAGATATCAGAATATCTGGCTATCATTAAGTGAAATATATTTTTTATAAAAAAAGGAGTAGAAATTTTCAAGGTTGTAGTGAAGTGAAAAAGGAGTAGAAATTTCCAAGGTAGTATCCAAGGTTGTAGACCATGGCTCCAGTCCCATATTGAGGAATTTCTTATTTTCATATCCTTGCTCTTGTAACACGACAAAGCTCAGCGTTGAGTTCTAATGCTCAACTCTGAGCAACAAGAATGTCGTAAATTTAAGTGGGAAGTGGGGAACAGAGTCTCTAAACTAAAGTAAACTTTCTCTCTACCTCTCTTGATTGTTGCTATAAGTATAATTATATGCGATAATAGTTATATTTTTTATTTTATTTTGAAAACAAAAAATTACTTACATTCTAACATAGATTTTCATTGTATTAATTTTTTTAATTATTTGAAAAAATAAATAAAATAATTTCACACTGTGTGGAACACAGTGTGAAATTATTATATACAGCATTATAAACAGAGAGAACAACCAATGAAAATAATTCTTTGCCCTCAGTGGAAATTGAACCCACAACCGTCATGTACAACGTAACGTATTAAATAACATTATATGTATGTGTATATATTAAATAAACAGCCTATTACAATATTTTTGTCCATAATCTCCAAATGTTATACATGAGTGGGCGACTTATCTCTCGCGCCTCAGCGACGTCTGCGTCTAAACAACGCGGGTGATAACAGGTATAGCGGCACCTTTATTACTGTGCCTCTCATTTCAAGTTCACTGTTTCGTAATGGCTATAATATAATTTCAGTTTCTGCCTTTTGTATATCAGTTTTGTATTTTCTTAAGACAGTATAATGATAAGTATATAGTATACTAGCGGCCCGCCCGCGGCTTCGCCTACGTTCGAACTACGTTATTATTAATTTCTGTCTCCATGTGTACCTACGTCCTATAAGTGACGTACATGCAAAATTTGAGACTCCTAACATTTGTAGTAACGAAGTTTCATACAAACTTTCAACCCCAAAAACAACCCCTTAGAAGTCGAATATTGAAAATTCCCGTCTTAGCGAAAACCTACGTTCTATAAATAACTGCTATGCAAAATTTGAGATTCCTAGCACTTGTAGTTTCTGAGATTTCGTGATGAGTGAGTGACCTTTCGATTTTATATATAGATAGTAAAATATTACGTAAGTTAAAGGATACTGTTAAGGTGCTTTGTCCACATTTTATGCTTCTGCTGATATAAATATATATCAGAATAAAGATAAACTAATATCAGAAGGCGGGAGTCTTATTATAGTTTGAAAACCCATTTCAGTCATACAGATGATGAGTGGTGGACATTACAAGGATATATCGTAAAAACTTCTTCCTTTTAGGTTGTTTCTTTAATCATGATGGTTGGTGGTTGGTCCTCCTTCGTCCTCTCTGCTACATTACATTTTATTTACATTTCTGCTTCCTAAAGTAGGTAACTCAACTTTTGGTGGTCACAAAGAAGTCGCACACACCTGCCTCTCTAAAGATACGGCACGAGTATGTACTAAAGTACTTTCAAAGCTTCTTATAGAAGCAATAAGCTTCGTTATACTTTCGCTGCAGCATTATAAAATTTTTAGATATTCATAAAAATCTAATCTAAATATTTATGTATTTATTTTTTATTAATAAAATACAATTTTCGTCATATAATTTCAAATTAGTAGTTGTGGTATATTTAATTAAAAAGCATTACAGCAAGCATCCACATTGGAATGTAATTCTATTTGATATACAGAAGTCATAAGGAAAAATAGGGAACGGAGTTTCTTGACACAAAGTTCTTTCGACCTATCCTGCTTTTTGCCGGTAAATGCGTGAAGCTTTTTCTTTAATAATGGATGGAAAGTGCAGCAGACTTCTATTCAATATACAATTTCATTGACTGAATATTTGAATGAAGTGAAACTAGGAAGCGGAGTGTCTTGGCACTGGGTTCACTGGGTTTAAATCTTAAAAAACAAAATGAAGAATGAAGATGTTGTATAATCACTTATTTTTCTTATTTAAGTGAAATCTGAGAAAAAATCTTCTCAATTAGGTGAAAATAAATTTCTTTTCACCTAATGAGAAATTAGGCTTAATCACTTCTAAATGTGTAACAACCTATTACCTGTCTAACTCACCTAGTCTAGACCAAACTAAATACATAAATAAAAAAAAACATATACAAATAAAATATATCATAAATAAACAAAATATTTTGTTTAAAAATTTGTAATTCCAGACATAACAGACCGCGTCACAACACCCCGCCCGTACTGTACCGTACTACGCGCGTAGCCTTGCTACGGCGTAGTACGGCACGCCCACGCACTGCCGTCTATACGTCGTATAAATGGATCCACTGACTGCTACAGCTTGGTACTATTTATTATTTTATCATGAAAATAGTTATTTATATTGACATTATGTTTTTATTAGGTTATCTTATAAGTATGTAACTATATAGTAGAACCGAAGAATTAAATATGAACCAATTGTACTCACATTATTGCAAAATTGGGACCCTTCGTGGCACAGCGTGCGACTTTTAAGACTTTTCCTTGCTCTGGTGACGAGGCAAAGCGCAGCGGTGAGTTCGTCCACTTATCACACAATGTCTACAGAATTTGGAGGAATGTTGGGAACGGAAATGTCTTAATGGATACGGACTGTTTTAACACTAGATTCAAAAGTTCCCTCTACATTTCCTGCTACATGCAGGATAAAGCATGAAGCTAAAAAAGAGATTGATTTAGATTTTATTTGTTTTATTTTTGCACTTATTTTTATTTGAATATAACGAGATTTATTTCAACCTCACGTAACGGTAATTATTAATAGAATATTTACTTTGTGATAACTTACTATCATGTACTAATTACACCGTGATGATATTACGTACGGTTAAAGAAACCAAAGACAAGTCCCAAAATACTTTATATAAAACTACTTGAAAAGACGGACTTTAAATCAGTTTTAGAGAAAAAAAATACAAAATCAAGATTATTTTAATAAGAATCTGCGTAATCGGTGTTCATATAAAATATATTCCAACCAACCGAATGTTGAAGCCTGTTAAAATACATGTTCATATGTTATTTTATTCATAATACACAAAGATTAGAGCTTTCGGTAGAAAACCTTCGATTTCACTTGTAATCCACAGCGATGGATCCCGTTTAGATGGACCGCCGATAGCGTCTAATGGATTGAGTGTAAAGCTTACCCTCCATTATTGTACTATTCGGCCATTATATATAGTTTAAAACTTTTTCATTAAATATATTGATTTATATGTAAAGTAAAATTTGAAAATAAAATAAACGAAAGCTCAAAGCCAATAGTGGTTCCAACTTTCCTCATCGTCAGCGGCAGTTGTTGTCAGGTTGTGGATTCGATTCCCATTCGAGTAAATTAAATATTAAATCGCTCGCTCGCTCGCTCTGGTAATAGGCAAAGCTCGGCGTGGAGTTCCTCCACCTAACTAATAAAAGATTTCAATTATATTATTTATATAAAATGAGTCTGCATATACAGGGTGTCCCAGGAGTCAACGATAAAACGAAACCAGGTGATAGAACAAGTCATGACAGTTATGAGAAAAATATAAAAAAAATCTTTGTCATGTATTTTTCATATTATATTGATTTAAAAAATATCGCAAAAACCGACACCATGTGATGGTTTTTCAAGTCCCAGGACTACAAATATTACTCTTTCTTCATTTTTTTTTCTGTAATGTAATCATGAGTAACCCTTCTGTGAATTACAGTTTAAGATTTAAACATACCTGCATCAGTTTTCAATAAAAT